>JAYKTE010214155.1:0-21702 GCA_036873565.1 Xipholeptos notoides | reverse complement strand
CCTCCTCTGGCTATCAAAAAAAAATTGTCCCACAATTCACCTACCCCTGCTGCTTTGGGAATACAGTGGGTGACAATATTATTTGACCAGTACAATATTGTTACAAAAAGTACAAACTGTAACATTTTAGTAAAGTCTGTTCTGAGATTATGAGTATACAGTTTCGAAACTATTCAAGGGGAAGTCGACTTTGGCCAGTGGATAGGCAATCAAACTTCGGAATCGTAATACGCGAGTTCAAATTTTAGTTCTTCCGTTTGCGTTCATATTTGGACTAATACCCTTGGGAAAGGTATGGAACCCCATATTTCCGCCAGCTATGGGTTAAATAGTTCACATTGTGTTATTCAAAAACCTAAGTGAGTACAAAAATAACGTTTACCAAAAATGATTGCTGCGAGCATTAAATGGCCTAAGAAGCGTGATATGACGTAAAACATTGCTCATTATATCCGTGGCCGTTTTTGTAATCAGTGCTGCCCTTCACCTAGATGAGTTACTCTCATTGAGTTGACTGGACTCATCTACCCGGGTTTTTGAAGTCAGTGTTATCCTAAATGAGTTACTCTCCTGAGTTAACAACCTCATCTGCCCAAGGTAGCTGAAAGTGAACGAAATGGTTTTAACAGGGGTTTGAAATCCAGAGTCCAAGCTTTTACCACTGGATCTGGTGAAAGTAACATTCAACCGGCTTTGAATCAAAGAATTCTTGACACGCTTCCTCGCTAGTGTTTAAGAACTTTTGGAACAACCTAATATTATCGTCATACCTCATCCCAAGAATCCTGAAAAACAAAGAAGAAGAATGTTTTGATGGATTAAAATTTCTTGTTAAATAATGAAATATTAATTCTGAATCCTATTTGTTATTTGTGAATAATTTCTATGTTGTTGTCTGTAATTGACTTATTATTTGTGCTCATTTGCATAGATTAATCAGAAATGGCTATAACTTTGCCAATCAATTATTCAGCTGTCCATTCTACCTGAGCACCCATGCTGGTCTTATTTAAATCAATCCACCATCTTATGAGCAGTAGGTGAGGACGGAAAAGGTGCAGAAAGATGAAGGAGTTGTGATCTCAAAGGCTACAAGAAATCTTGAGTGCAGTATACAATAAAGATAAAACTATGCACCACTAATTTGGTTAAACAGACTCTCGGGCTGTATTATCAGTGGTTTATTAAGCACAAACAAAAATCCAGGCCATGTGTCATTGTCTGTACGTTTTCACTGGAGATGTTAACAAATTCACCTACATTTTGCTGTTCTTCTTCACACTACCATCTTTGAAAACATTCTGCTATCTGCTGAGTTGAGAAAAGCATGATTATTCCATCTCCTCCTCATTATTATTATTTAGAAAAGGTGTGATATCTTCTTTAGTGTCCAAAGTTTTCCAATTCCTCAATTCAAGTGCATTTCTTGTAAACTGTATCTCTTCCAATATCTTTCACATGTCAACTTTTCTTGACTTTCTTCTTCTTCTTCTTCTCTTTCCAATTTCATTCTGACCTCCTTCTCGCCTCCATTTTCTTTCCATTATTCCGTTTATCACACTTGCGCTTGTTTAAGTGAACATCAATACAGATATTTGATATGGAAATCCCAGTTATGCAATAGCCCGCAAAAAAAATGTTAATTGCTAGATTCAATATTTTGTTTCTTTTCTTTCCTTAGAGGAAATATGAAGCTTTAACAAGTTGTTGTGTTTTTGTTAGTTCTATACCTTTTCAACTTCGAAATGGACTTATTTTCAAGTAAAAGAATTAATCAACTTCAAATTGGAAAGCAACTTAAAAATGGATTCATTTTGAAGTTGTTTTCGAATTTGAAGTTGATTGATCCATTTTGAAGTTGATTGATCTGTTTTTGTTCACTTTTTATTTGTTTTTTTTGGGGGGAGGAAATGTATGTGGTGCATGTATATATATATATATATATAAAATTAAATTTTCCATTTTTTACTTCTTTCTTTTTTATATAACATCTGTGAATGTTTGGATACAGTTTGTAAGTATTTACTTACTTATTCATTTGAATTTTTTTATCTCGATATATATTCCAGTTCTTGAAAATGATTTTAAACATTGCAATTCTTTGTGATGGATCTTCACTTCTGGTTTAATTCTTTTTTTATTTATAAAAATAAAGCATAAGTTGTGATTTCTTTAAATTAAATAATTGTTTTATTTTCATCCTTCCTGTAAATGGATTCTAGTTATGTTTTATTTTCATATTCAAAAAATTAACTTTGTGATTAAGATTTATACCATATATACCATTATATGATAATGTAGCAGAACAATATTTTCTGCGGGACTTTTCAATCACACTGGTAGAACCAACGAGAGTTTTTACTTACAACACGTGGACGAATGTTTGGAAACAGTACTTGTTACAGTCAAACCTGAACTTCAACACGTGGACACATGTTGGAAACAAGTACTTGTTACAATAATAATCAACTTCATAATGGACTTATTTTCAAGTAAAAGAATTAATCAACTTCAAATCAGAAAACAACTTGTTTGATTATTTCTCATTTTGAAATTGTTTTCTAATTTGTAGTTGATTAATCCATTTTGAAGTTGATTAATTCTTTTACTTGAAAATTAGTCCATTTTGAAGTTGAAGTGGCATAGATATTGTAGTTTCACAATTAATTTTAAGATTTATTCTTTTTTTTATCAGATGTTCTGAGATGAAATTTAACAATTAGTATTATTCGGATTGTTCAAACTTTTATTATCTTCAATAGTTCTATACACATCATTTTGATCAGAATGCATATAGTGCATATAGTGCAATCAGTAAGAGCATTGGCTCTCTATTTGGTTCTAAATGACAATCTTTCCGATGGTACTGGTTAAACCCTCAATGAGAATATATAGATTAACATTAATACCCAGTTGTGACCATCTACCCAATGAATTGAATAAAGAGTTCCATTCTCAATTCTACAAGATCAATAAGTGATATTTTATTTAAGAATGAAAAAAATCCAAACAATATTTAATTTTTTTGTTTTTTTATACAAAGCAAGTTTCTTTTTTAATCAAATATTTTCTTTGGTAATTTTTGTAAAATTATTTGTCACAACTTGTCCATACATTTAAATATTTTTTCAATTAATTTTTTACTAAATATAATAAATAATTCAAAAAAGCCCTTCTTGTCTTAAATATCACTACTATTTTTTTTTAATTTTTATTAAAGATATAAAAATAGTTTTTCTAATATAGATATATTTTCATCTTTTTTTTAAAGTTCACGAATAAGTAATAAAAGAAATAAAAATAATTTCCATTTAAACTGAAAGTAATTTGTAAGCAAAAGAATGGGGAAATAATGAACAAAGAAAGGTGCTCAATACTATAATAGGGCTATCACTTATTTAGGAAAGTTCTTTACCATGGTTTCGCTCTCTGGATCATCAGGATAATATTAAGTAATTCTATTTAATACAATTAATTATATTCTTATCATTTGCTGCTTTGTTTTTTATCTGAAATAGGCTGCAGACTCAAAGGTCTATATCACTCTAGATTTTTCATTGTGCAACCTACACTTAGGGTAGAAGAAAAAAAGATGTAAAAAAATGCCTATACTTACCCGAATATCATACTATTTTTTCCCAAGCACAGATGTTGCACATTTGCGATAATTTAATAATAGCAACAGAATCTTTAATAAAATCATTATTGATGGCAGTCAATATCGTTGGAGTAAATGAAAAGCTGAATTGTAATTGGTCAGATTTTGGGCTAAAGCTAGCCAAAATTTTAGCACCCAATTTGTGAATTCAGATTGAAATAATGAATTAATTCATACAACCAATTCTTGGTTAGGAAAAGTTATGGACAAATTTCTTCTGATTTTAAACCCGTTTCTTTCAAAATTTACGTCCACCGCTTTTGCAGAACATCAAAAGTTGTTTTTTTTTGTTTTTTTCCACTAACAACACAGCCTAAAAGTTGTATTTTCAGAAAATAATTCAGAACATCTTTATAACTTTTTTTTATTTTAAATTTTGTATACTTTGTATATATGAAATAAATTTACAGAAATAAGTTATTTATATTTTGGTAGCTAGAATTTAATGTCAATTACTGTTGATGACTTTTTGACAATTTTTTTTTTCCTCACAAAATTATTTTTCTATTTTTCAAATATTTTGGATCTTCTTGAATCTTATTGAATTCCGAAGGTGGTAAGTTTGATTTGTTTTTCTCTCTCATGAAAAAAATATATACCAAAGAATATTATCTTTTTAAGAAAATTAAAAGAAAAATTAAAAACTTGAAAAAACCATTCATTATTTTTTTTTTCCTTTTCTTTCAACCCCTACTCAAAATCTCAATGAATTCGACATTTCTCAACTGCAAACATTTGATTGTACAAAGAAAATTACTTTTTTTCCCATGACATCAGTCTAATTAGAAATCACCTGAGTAATTTCTTAAATAGCATATATTCAATCTGTGCACTTTTGCTGCAAGGCATCACCAGAAAGAAATCTTTCAGAGAATTATTTTTTTATTTTTTTTCTCTTTTGTTTACTCAATTGATTAAGCCTCTTTCAATTTAGCTTTAAATAATGGAAAATTAAAATTGATTCACAGCTGGTAATTACAAGACTTGAAAAGCAAAAGTCATTTCTCATAATTTTTCTGTAGCTGTCGAGTAACATAAAAGAAGTCCCCCCCCCTTTTAAAATTAGTTAAGATTTCAGTCATTTGTTTGATGAATTTATAATGTCACGTTTTATAAAGTAATTTAATGGTTGAAATTAATGATTGTTGTAAAAGTTGATAATTTAGTTTTTTCAAATATACTAAATTAAATATTTGACCAGTTTTTTATATCCAAGTTTATTACAGGATTTATATTCATTTTATCAGCATAACTATTTGTAATATACTCTCTATACTAAACATGTAAGTTTCAGGCCTAAAGGTCTATATCACTAGATTTTTTTCTACCCAGGACTACCCTGAACATCACACTATTTTCCACAAGTGCAGATGTTGCACATTTGTAGGAATTTGATAATTTTAATAAAATCATGATTGATTGCAGTGAATATTGTTGCAGTAAATAAAGAGTCGAATTGTAATTAGTCAGATTTTGGAACAAAGCTACCCAAAATTTCAGCATCCGTTTGTGGATATAGATTGAAATGACAAATTTATTAATGCAACCCAATTTCACTTGGGAAAAGTTACAGAAATATTTCTTATTATATCATACACAATTTAAAAAAATTACACCCATTACTTTTACAGGCCATAAATAGTGTTTATTTTTCTTCTAACAACACGGCCTATTGTACTTATTGTCTTTTTCCATCTGATTTTGTTCTCAATACTTGACTTAATTTAGGTTCACTGATGATTGCTTTCATGATATTTTTAACGTTTAATTTAAAGCAAATGCATATGTAACAAAGGGGGTTATATAACCTCGGGACAGCAGGACTTCTACTGCTCATGAGGGACAATACTGGTAGGAAGGTGTAAATCATGAAAGAGTCAGAAAGTCTAAGCAGTTGGTTTTCAGTACTTACAATCTTTCTCAAGCCGTATTAAGGTCCTAACATTCAGGGCTTTTTGCTTGATTGTGATGTCATTTGGGGGAGGGATCTCCTTAGCGGGTCCCGAATTGATCTTACTTTGTCACAGGTTGTCTCTTTCTACTTCCATCTCCATGTTGCTATTAAGTTGTTCTTTTCAAACTCTAACCAAAATCTCTTAACAACGCAGAGACAGAATTTCAGTTGATCAACTTTATCCACATACAAAATGGACCCTTCTACCTCGCCACATATCACTCCCCCCACTATATACAGCTGATTATGTCATACTCTGGAATATACCGAAAAGAGACATGACGAACAAGACCTTACATAGCCAACAGCATTTCTCCACCACCCCTTCCTATTTCATAAAGTAGTTTTCCAGAGTTATTAATCCAAAATGTTTGGCAGGAAAGATTTACTTTTGATTGAAGATACTTTTTTTTTCAAATATATATCACTTATCCTTTATTTAAATGTATCAAAATGTTTTATTGATTTCATTTGCTCAGGGGTTCACACCACTTCACTTAGCTTCAATGCATGGACATGATGATGTTATTGAACTTCTGATTCTCACATTCAGTAAGTAGACCTTCTTCATTTTTCTGAAATTAATGTTCTTATACAGGGCTTCTTAAGCTTTTTTGATTACGACCCCATTTATGAGTTTTTTATGACCCCAGACAAATATTAAATAGATATATTTAATTAACCATACATGCAAAACATAAATTGCACAAATGTTGTAAAATTGTATTACGATATTATAAATTATATACTTTTAGTTTTGTGTAATTTGGGAGAATTTCATTATTCATGCAAGTCTCGTTGAAGAGGACTTTGATCCTTCTCTTCAGGATCTTAATTTTTGTTTTCTTTTGCTTCCTAGCAAGATTTTTCGTTTCAGGGTCTAAAGTTCTTAATTAGTTGCCCAATTTTCCAAACATTTTCAGTCTTCCTTGACCATCTTCAGGGTGGTGGTTGTCCATTATTACTGTGTGTTTTTCAATGTAGTTCATTATAAATACTTGTTTTTCCTGCTTTGAAAAACACACAGTAATAATGGACAACCATCTTCCTCAATCATCCAAATTTGAAAAAGGAAACCTTTTATTTTATAAATATATATATATATATATATATGTTCTAAAGAGAACAAACACATCATTATTTTATATACCCATACACTATCTTCTTCATAACATAATACATATTGCTTTTAATATCATTTTAATTAAGCACTCCATCCATTTAGATAAATACCATAAGATACATTATCAATCTAATCATATATAATCGTAATAAGTTGTTTTTCTGAAGCATCATAAGATTATTAGTAAAATGATAAAAGAGTTAGGAGACTAACTCCATCATACTATACTGTCTTCTTAACTCTTTTATCATAAATATATATATATATATATATATATATATATAGTTTGAATTGAAGTAATGTTAATCCAAACAATAAATCCTGAAATTTATTCTCCCTAAAATTCATTTTAATTTTTTGTTTCTTTTTTGTTTTGCATAATCAGAAGCCAATCCTAACCTGAGAGATCACAGTGGGAAAAAACCAAAACAATATTTGAGCAATACTGCATCAGCTAAATGCCAACGTAAGAAATCTTTGGACAATTATCAAATGTCACCTCTTCGTAATATACCCCATGGTAGTATTAAGGATAAGATACAGCATCTTACTCTTGCCAGTGGCTCTGACAACAACTTTTAATCCTATTAAAATTGATAGCAGACATATGATAAGTATTTTGAACATGAAAGGTTCATCTTTTCCAATATTTGAACATTTAGGAGAATTTTTCAAGCAAATTTTTATACAAGTTAAGTTTTTCTTAATTTTTTGTTGAGACAAATATTTACCTTATCTTTTATCTTCTGAAAATTTGTTAACCATTACATGTAGTTCTCAAGAAAGATAACAGAGTGATTGTTAATTTTTTTAATTATTTTTCTTTTTATATGTATGTATGTATATATATATATATATATATATATACAGTGTAACCTGGATATATGATAAACTTGAATATAAAAGATATTTTCTCTGGACTCAAATTAGAGCCTGTGTCTAATTTATATACAAATTAGAAACAGATATTCAAATTCACCTGATCAATGTTCATGATAGACATTAGATGTTAATGGTTGTGAATAAATTTTGAAAAAATATGTGTGTGTGTGTGTATTTATTTAAATACTACAGAGTTATTTGCTTTTGGTTATTAAAACTTTAAAACAAATCTTTCATGTTCAAATGCTGTCCTGATACTTTTTTGTAACATTTCTTTTTCTATATATATTTATTTTTCAATGACAGTAAATTAAAATAGGAAAAGCTGCTAGGCTTTCATTTATTTAGGTTTTTGTTCTTACAAGTTTTGTGCAATTTTGAAAATTTTATTATTATATTCATACTTTTAATCAAGGTATAAGTTTTATGCAATTTAATGATTTTTATATTTATATTTTGATTTTTAATTAAGATATAAGTGTTTTTGCAATTTAATCATTCTTATAGTACTTATATTTTGATTTTAAGTTAAATGATAAGTTTTATGCCATTTAATAGATTTTGTAATTATATCTTTGTTTTGATTTTTAATTAAGATATAAGTTTTTTTGCACTTTAATCATTTTTGCAATATTTATATTTTTAAGATATAAGTTTTATGAAATTTAAAATAAACTAATGATTTTCTCATTTTTTTTTAAATTTACCTTATACAAAACCAATCAATAAGATTGAATTTATTAAAAAAAAAAAAAAGAAAAAAAATATCTAAATTCAGATATTATAAATCTTTAGAAAAATTTTGATTCTTTTTTTATTTATACTATTGCATGTAAAGGTTGATATGTTGTTTCCCAAAAACAACTTAATCAAACTAACTTATACTATTATATTATAAATTGAATATGATTTTTTTCCTTGAAAAAAAAAAATATATATATATATAAGAATTATTTATAACCATAGGGAGAGCCAAAAAAGATCAAATCCATTTCTCGAGATAGCCTAGCTTTGTAAACTTACCAAAATTTAGGAAATCGTCTAATCCTTATGAAACTTTATCAAAATAAATCTTTAATAAATGACCCTTTCAGAAAATGCTTTTCTCTCTTTATGAAATATACTACTATTTTTTTCCCGTTTAACTGGATAATCTATATATTTATTTTTGATAAGTGGAGTAAATGAAATTGTGAAAGAAAATTCAAGATGTAAGTTTTTGAGATATATGAAAATGAAAATCCAAATTTTTCATTTGATCTTTTTATTTTATCATTAACTGTTTAGAACTTTTAATTTGATAGATTTATTAATAGTATTTATTATCTTTCAGATTACTAGGGAAATAATACTTTATTTCTAGATTTTTGGCTAAAAGCTAAAGCTTTGATTTTAAAATAAGTTTTTTTGGTCCATTTGGCAGATGTATCATATATTGGATTAAATGAATGACATTTTGATTATTTTAAAAACATTTGTTTTTAAAAAAATTCATGATATCTTGATTTTAAGAATATAATTCTGTAAAACAGATGTAAGTTTTTTTTTCTTAAACAGACACGATTTATTTCTTTTAAAGTAGAACCTATTTATGTTTTTTATCATGTAACATCTGTATGGAAGTATATAAAATGCACTTTGCATATGCAGATGACACAATATAGACAGCATAGGATGTATATATAATAACGGTCACTCAACCTATGCAAATGCAATTTTACTGATCAAATTTAATAGATAATTCAGAAGATTATAAAAATGAAAATATTTTTAATAATCTCGAGAACGTTTCATGATAAAAAAATGAATAGGTTCCTGTTTTTTTTGTTTTGAAATCATAGGTTTTAATAAATTTGAAATCATTTTAGATTTTAAAAAGTCTATATTTTTGGCTCTCCCTATATTTACACCCCTCCCTCTCCTCAAATGAACAATAACATTCCAGAAAAGTCTTCTTCATTCTGTTTATATTCATTGCTTAACTGATGATGAATTTGATATGTTTATCAATGTTTAAATGTGTTGTTTTTTTCCTCCTAACAGTCAATTCCAAAACAAAAATGATCTTATTGTTATCATGTATATTTTTTGTTTTTGGATATAATTTATTATTTTGGTCCATATTTCTAATGGATTTCATCAATGTTACCATTGTTATTTTGAAAAATTGAAACAATAGCAGCAGACACGGCTTTGTTTTGTATGCAGATGCAATTTTTCTATTGATTTTTTTTTATTCATACATTGTATGTAAATCTAGCAACTCTGTCTTTCATGATGAAAATGTAACAAAGTTTATTTTTATGTATGTATGTATGTATGTATGTGTGTGTGTGTGTGTATTAAAATAAGAAAAGTTTGGACAAAGTAATTTGGTCCATAATAATGTTACATAATTATGTTACATAATAATGTTTCATAATCTCTGTATTTCTAATGATTGTTTACAGTTTATATTTTATCTATTGAACAAAATAACTACAATAGATGAATGTTGTGCCTTATCTCATTTTCTTAACTATATATATATATATATATAGATAGACATTTTAATACTGATCAATTATTTTGAGAGTTTATCATAATCTATTTTTTAAAGTTATAACTGTTTATATTTTAGAATTATTTGTTGACTTTGTATTTGATTTGATATTATCATTGCATAATGTATGATTATGTATTATGCTTTCACCAAATATTTATGTATTTAAATTGTTTTTATTATTGTTTTTTAAACTCATCTTATCCATTTTATTTTGAAGCCTTTTTTATGTTTATATTTTATATGAAAATGTTGAAAAAAAAAACGTGCAATATTTTTTCTCTTTAATAACTTATTTACCAAATTTTATTTTTTCAAATATCCTAGTTTTAATTGGTCGCTCTTCTTCTGAAAACCAAGAAAGTAGTAAGTCTAGATTGGATTCGAACCTTTATATTTTTTCTTACCTTATCATTTCCCCCAAATTCTTCAATTCTTTTACAATGTACCTCCTCTTATCCAACTATTTACGTATTCTATTCTTTTATTTTTAAATTTTTACTTCTATTAAAGTAAGATTCAAAAATCAACTTATATCTGTAAGTTTCTAACTATTAATCTTTAATACTGTTTTTCCTGACTTTTTCATTTTCCTGAATGGACCACCAAAATATCATTTTGGACCACCAATTTATTATATTTTGCCTGTGGACCCCTAAAAACATTCATGGATCCCGGTTGAGAAACCCTGAGCTATAACTTCCACCTATTACTTCTTTGCCACACACTTGTAATCATACACTGGTGTGTCACTGCAAGGGGTTTAGATCCACCCATTCAGAGATTAGAATCATCTTTCTTAAATTATTTGCCTTTAAATAAGTTGAGTACATTTCATTCAAAATAATAGCCTTAAATTATCAAGTTTTTGTTAATACATAAAACCATAAAATTGTAAATAAAGAATAGAAAGGATATTTTTGATTTTACTATGATCAATTGAAAGGAATGTTGGGCTACTTTCAAAAGTGTGAAATGAATGGAATATACAATGTCATTTTTTTTAACAAAAGGTGAAAATTTATTTTAATACCATTCTTTTCAATTAAAGAAAATGTTCTTGTATTTTTTTCACCTTTCAATGCTTTAAAATATTTTAATTCTTTCAAACTATGTATGTCATAATCATGCCCCACAAAAATGTAACACACAATAGTTTTGTGCCATGATCATTTGTAATCCTTATCATTATTATCATTAGAGATCTCACACTAATTAACAAATGCTTGCATACCCAGCAACCAGTGGTTTTTACTGTAGTCCGTGACAAGTCTCTTCATGAGCTCCAGCAGGCTCTGTGCCATTCCAGCCAAAGACTATATAGGGTAACATCTTGAGCTTTCACCCTTTTGCGTCTACTTTTGCACACCCGCCATTAACAGGGTCTTACTCTGTCAACGCCTGGTGGTGATTCCTGAAGGTAGAGTGCCAGAAAGTCTCCTCTGGCACTCAAGCATATCTGGATACCTTTATTCCCACATTATTATTATTTGGACTTTTTGGGCTGTAGGTAGTTTTCATTTCATTCTTTAATCGTCAAGTTTTTATCAGTATTTAAAACCATAAAACTATAAATAAAGAATGAGAAAGGATAGAAAGGATTTATTTGTTTTACTATGATCAATTGAAAGTAATTTTGGGCCACTTTCAAACTTGTGCAATAAATGGATATCATACATGATCTCATTTTTATATAGAAATGGTAAAAAATTATTTTAATTTAATTTTTGATATTACTCTTTTCAATAGTTTCGTTTTTAATCATTATTATTATTAGAGATCTCACTGATTACTAAGTACTTGCATCATCTAGCAACCAGTAGCTTTCACTGGAGTCAGAGGGGACAACAAGTCTCCTCATAAGCTCCAGCAGACTTATTATTATTATGAGATCTCACACCAATTACTAAGTGGCTTCCTCTGGAGTCAGTGACAACAAGTCTCCCCGTGAAACTCCAGCAGGGTCCACTCTATTCCAGTCAAAGACTTTATGGTGCCATATTTTCCTGGGTTTTCATATTATTGATGTAAAATTATTTGGTGCTGTGGGTAGTTTTCATTTTATTTTGTCTTCCTATTTCCATTCCCTTCTAAAATTAAAAAAAAAACCTTATCTTTTACCAGTTTTTTCTTTTTAATTCATTAATTGCCTGCATTTCCCTCTGCCCACTTTTTTATCCATCCATAATTTGCTTTTGTATTTCTATTATTTCTTTCAAAACTAATCATATCATCCATAAGATATTTCAACATATTATGATAGAGTCATAATCTTGGTTAAAATCCCAATTTTTTTAGCTTTAACTTTTGAGGGTATTTTTTTCTATTTTTATTTATTCAGTGAACATTATTTACACTATTTACTTTTCTTGAACTGTTATCCTTATTTTGTGAAAAAGAAAATTATAAAAGATGTTTTCACATTAAACAATCTATCCTGATTAAGATTTTATGATAATAAGAATGCAGACATGTTATTTATGTAAGTTGCAACCAATAATAAAACAAGACAGACTACATAAATGTCAGGTTATATTTAGCACAAGATCTGATACATTTAAAGAGAACATTTAAACAATTTTTTTTCAATCTTTAAAAAAAAAAAACCCTATTTATCTACTCCTGAATTTTATGAATTAGACATCTTGGATTATGATTATCATCATAAAAATGTTTGAAAATTCAAATTTTTACATTTTAGGTGTTGGAATTTTTTTTTTTTTCAATAATATTACATCAGTAAAAGTTGAAATATTTGAAAAAGAAATTATGGACACAACCTTCATAACAATATATAGCTTTTATTTTTAATTTTGTTTTGGTAAAATAAATTTAATGTATTTTATAAAAATTAACTCTTTTTAAAGATATTATGAAATATATTAAAGTATATATTTCTCACTTTCTACCACTTCAAGGCAGCAAAGATGGAGGAGTGGTAGAAGTTCAGACTCTGGAATCATGTTATACAATATAAAATCCCAGTCAAAACCATTACTTTGACTTTCAGCTGCCTTGAGCAGATGAGGCTTGTTAACTCAGGAGAATAACTCACTTAGGTGCGGAGATAACACTGATTTAAAAAAAACTAGGGAACCGTAAACTCAATAAGAGTAACTTGTCTAATCAACACTGATTACAAAAGTCTTGGGATGTAATGAGCCCGTAAAACTGGCCCTGTGCCTAACTAGTTTTGGTGCTTGACCAAGTAAATATCATATATTTCTTACTTGCAAAACTAGTTGTTTATCATTTTAAATTATGAAAAATATTCTGACATTATAGAAGTATTTTCTAATCACCTTAAAACTAGTTTTAAATTCAAATAAATAATTTTGTTTGTTTGTTTTTTAAATTTTGCTATTTTATAAATACTAAAGCATGTTATTTACATGCTACATACATTTTTGTTTTGTTCAAATATCATATTCTAGTGGTTCCCAAACTTCTTTACATGGTGGCACACTATATGAGCTCTTTAAATATTTGCAGCACACCTATCACAAAAATTAATCCTTTTTTTTTTAGTCATAAAGCCTTTTTTTGCAATACAATTTGACTTTAACTATATAATTATATACATCAACAAATTCCAAAGTTCTTATTTTCAACATTTGTTATATGTAAAAAAAATCACGAATTATAATAAATATATATTTTATGATAAAGAAGATCATAAAAAGGCAATTCTTATACACTTAAATAAAACATATCCAGTATTCAGTGACCAATATTTATAATAATAATAGTGAAAGTCAGTTAGACATTTGTACCTAGTGCTTTCTTAGTACTGCTGCCTGGGCTTCCATATATGGGGGAAAACATAGTCTTAACTTTTCTTCAATGTTTTTAAGTATTTTGTGTTTTTATTTTAAATATTGTTTAGGTTAGTATTTGTTAATACAAACAACTCCCGGTTATAATGGTATGAAAGCTGTTTGTAACTTCTTATACCTATAACCTCTTTGTGACACACCAGTAATCATTCTATGGCACAACAGTGTGCCACAGCACTGACATTGGGAACTTCTGTTATATACTGACAATGTTAAAATTCATAATACAATTCATATTACAAATGAAATTAATTTTTTAATATGTGGAACTTATCAGTTTTTTACACAGAATATTCTAATTTGCAATTCCAGTCCCAATGTTCTAAGTGATAACAATTCATGAACAGATTAATAATATTCTGGGTTAGTTTTACTTGTATTTTAGAGGCTTGGCCCCCTAAAAAATGCAGTATTTACTACAAAATGAATTTACAAGCATAAGTTATCTTGTGCTATTGAAAACAAAATAGAAACAATTTAATTCTATTAATTACAAAAAAAAATGTTTGATAACATTGCAAACTTCTACTAAAACGCTTAATGATTACCGTATCCTTTTTTTAAGGAGGGGCAAATTTGTTTTTTTGTTTTTTTTCTTTTTTGCAATCCCCCTCCCCTCACCCCAAAAAATCTTTTGCGTTTTAACAATATAGCAAACAGAGACCAGGATACGGGCTAAGCCCTGATTAACCCTGGCTGGTTCAACTTAGGGAGATGGTATTATGCCTTTTTTAAAGGACCGAAACCTTTAATGAACTATGGTAATATCACTGATGATATATCCTAACCACAACAAAATGGTATTTTTTTCCAAAAATCCAAAGTCTACAGTAAATTTACATTATGAAAAAAACTTAACATATATAACCAAAAAAAGTAGGGAAAAGTATTACCAATAGAACCAAATTATTAGTAATATTCGTACAATTATTGATTCCAAATTGGGTATATTTAGGCAGAATTTCATAATTCATGAAGGTTTTGTTAAAGAAAATTTTTTTTCTTCTTTTCAGAATTTTCCTTTCTATTTTCTCTTGTTTTCTAACAATGGTTTTAGTTTTGGGGTTTTGTGTTTTTATGAAGCCCCCCAAATTAATTGTTTATTGTTATGAATTACTACTAAAAAAATAGAGAAAGAGGCCATTGCTTTATTTGTATCCATTCCATAATATTATCATAAATGGTCTTCAAAAAATGATTTATAACAATGAGAAGAGTTTGTTTTTTTCTAATAATTTTTATAATGTAATAGCAGCATTGCCTGTGCGTGCAACTCAGAAAATTAAATAGACTGTTTGAAAATATTTTATTTCACAATTGATTGATAATTGTTTTATTATTTTCTGTTTACTTATTAGAATAACATGTAAAAGTGACTCATCTAGGTGAAGGACAACACAGATTCAAAAACCCGGGTAGATGAGGCCTGTCAACTCGATTAGAGTAACTCATCTAGGTGAAGGAAAATACTGATCCCCAAAAGTCTGGGAATATAATGAGCGAATAAAACTGGCCAAAAGCTCCATATTTGCACTCATTGTAGGCTTCTTTGCAAGTCTCTTGCAGGACTCAAATGCCACTTACATTTGATTAAGTGTAAATATGAAACATCAAACTAGGCATATTAAGTTGTCAACCCTCATACGTCGAAATCGACGGGAGAGTCCATCATATATATATATATTTTAATTGATTTTTAATTAGGATGAAAACATATAGATTTTCAGTTCTTGTTTTAGACAAAAAGATTCATTAATGTCCACAAAGAAGAGTGTCTCTTGCTGATAACTCAGAAAAAATATTTTTTTCGCGTTATTTTTTTTCGCGTTTTTTTTTTTTTTTTTTTCATTTTGAATTTTTTTGTGTTTGTTCTAGAGATAAGAATCGTAGAAAAATCTACCAAAATAATTAATGTGAAAATTTTTTGTAAAACTCCCTATGGCCAAAACCGACAAAGCTAATGTTTATATGGTTCATCACAGCTTGAAAAAATCAAAAAAACAATTTTTTTAAATTATTATTATTATTATTATTATTATTATATCTTGTTCTTTTTGTTAAACATGTCTCTATCTTTCTGATTTTGTTGTCTCTTTTTATCAATTTCATTAACCACTTCTGCTGGCTAAGTTGACTTTTTTAAACATTGTTGACTATTTTATTCTTTAGTTCAGGTTTTTTTTATTATAAGAAATGTACCATTGAAAGATTATTCCACCCAATTTATTCAAGATGGCTTCCAGGTTATGATTGTTTAAAAACTTCTCAAATTTACCTACAAGCAGAAAATAATTTGCTTTTTAATTTCCAACACTCCATTTAACCTATTTTTGTTTTGACTGAAATTTTAATTAGATACTTTTCTGTTTGAAATTTCCCTTAAACTCTACAGAATTTTGAAATACATATTATCTGTCTTTGTCATTACTTTCTTAAAGTATTTTTTCTTTTTTTGTAGGGCTGGGGGTCTATCATTTTTTATCCTAATTATCTTGGTTTTCTTTCTTTCAAAATTCTCTGGTTGGCAATACTTAGGCTTTAGTATATGAAGTACATTGTCAAGTTTCAAACAGTGTGTTGTGATTCTTTTTTTTTCTTTCAAAAATTATCAATATGTAATCTTCCTTTCACTCTTCATTTTTTTCATTCATTCTTTTTTTAGATAATTTCTTAATAAATGCTCAATGTGTGTCTCACTAGAAGTATGAAGGCAAATAAATTTGAAAGCAATTAGAAAATTAAAAGCAAACAACTTTAAAATCCATTAAAAGATTGAAGGCAAACAATTTTAAAAGCAACTATAAGTATGAAGAATATTATTTCAAAAACACCTAGAAGTATGAAGGCAAACAACATTGAAAGCAACTAGAATTATCAAGGCAGACAACTTTGAAAGCAATTAGAATTATGAGGGCAAACAACTTTAAAAGCAATTCAAAAATATTTCTTCAAAAGCAACTAGAAGTATAAAGGCAAACAATTCCCATATTTCTTATAAACTCGTGATCAAAGATGAAATGGGTTCTGAAAAAGAAAACAAAAAAATGTTTCTTACCTTAAATGACCCTTTAGAGGTTGATAGGTTATTAAACACAAACAAACAATTTATATCTCAGTTAAAAAAAAACTAAAATATTATAATCATTTGGATTTTTATTGAACTTAGAAAATCTCATCAACTAAACTGAAAAGTTAGAAGAACTTTGCTAATTTTTTTTCGAATCTATGAGATCAGGATTCACAATTTGTATATTCATTTTTTGAACTGTTGTCATCGTTCATAGTACTTGTTTTCACAACGTTTTGGCCAATTAACCCTTCGGTCTTCTTCAGGTGTATTAACTATGACTGTGTAGGAATGTTAAGTCTTGGAAATGTATTCCCAGCAGGGGTGGGCTGAGAGGGTTCTGGCCGAAAATACAATGCCCCCCCCTCCTGCCATTTTTTACAGCCATGCTATATGTAGAGGCTGTGCTGCAGGTGATCTGTGCGTATTGGTTTCACTATGTATGGTAGTCAGCTATGGCCATTAGACACACATTATGATGTGCAGGCAAACTATGTGCACTTTAAACTGTAGGCTCAATGCCCCTGTTCATTGTCTGGGGAGATAACCATTGGTGAATTTATTAAACTTTTAAATCCTACTTTATTCCAATTTTCTAATACCAACTTTTAATTATCTATTATATAAAAAGCAACCTGTCTATCTGTCTGTCACAGATTTTTGTTCCTTATGCACACCCACATTATATTTAAGCTGCGCCATTGAAATTTTCTATGGGCATAGATCAATAGTTAAACCAGGTGAGTGCATACTTTTTTCACCTCAAGGTCATTTCATGCCCTCCCCCATGGAAATTCCAATTCTTAAAATTTTTTGTTCAAAAACACGACAATAATTCACACAATGGTATCAAAAACAACCACAATTAATATGAGTTATCGATTGGTGAGATACACTCCATGGTTTGGAAGTTATCGTTAAATCTTTGCTGATTGGTTCCTTCAGTTGAAGTATGTTTATTGATTTGGCCCTCTTATGAATCAGTTTTCCTTCATATGATTTTTATGTTAGTAGAAATTTTTCCTGTGAAAATTTTTTAAGTCCCCAATCATAAAAATCGCTTGAAACATGCAGCTGCTGCATCAAAAATGGTGAGCAGTTTTTATCATTTTTAGTCATATCTAAAAGTTTTTGAGTTGCATGGGCAATACCAGGCAATGCTGCTAGTTATGATCTATGTCAAATGTGCTGATTTATAAATGAAATATTTATTATCTCAAAAAGAGAAGACATTTTTTTTTTAAATTCTAAGAGATTTCTTTTATTGATTTGCATCAGACAATTCAGGAATAAAATTTGTATAAACTAATGAGTGTGTGTTGAGTTTTAGTGACAATTCATTTTGTATAATGTCCATAACAAATTGCTGCTTCCATAACAAACACTCTTTCTTCAAAGAGATATTTTTAACTTTTAGGGCTAAATTCCTATAATCGTATTTATTATAACTGATAAAAGTGGCTTTGATACATTTTCAGATTATCTTATTAAAATTTCATAAGCTTTATTAAATTATGCATTGGGGTAACCTGCCATTGCCTGGATGTCTTTTCAATTTTTCACATTTTATCCTCAATCTTGAATGCACACATCATTGTGTTCTGTTTAAGGAAGAGATGAAGGTTTCAGACACATCTACACACCTGATCAAAAATTTAAGACCACTTAAAAATCTTTAAAAAGAAAACCTTTTTTTAAGGATAGATTTTAAACTATATATTTATAAAAATGTAAATTTCTGAATAAAATATTTGGAATGTAGCTATTTGGGTTCATAACCTTTCAGATTGTAGTATTGGTAACTTTAAGTTGGGGAGAGTTTAAAATCTATCCTTAAAAAGGGTTTCTTTTTAAAGATTATTAAGCGATCTTAAATTTTTGATCAGGTGTGTATTATAGTATAAAAATCAGATCATCGTGGTTGTATGAGACCCTATTTCCTGTAACTCTTCAGAAAATTAAACCATAGTAGTTTTTAAAAAAAATAACATCCTGTTTATGTGTACAGCTCTTCAGAAAGTAAAACCACAATAGTTATTTTTTTAAAATGATAAATTGCATTTTGAATAAATACAATTTACTATTACCTGAGGTTTATTCCATCTTGTCCCTTATTCAATAAACAATCCAAAGGTTATTGTCAATCATGCTTGGTTGAATAAATATTGCCCCAGGTTAAATAAAAAAAACAAATCTTAAAAAGATAAAAACGTATATTTATTATGCCGAGTGTTTTATGTTTATTAAAATCCCTATGAATTTTATAAACAAAAAGATGAGGACTACAGTCCACATAATATACATATTATTTTCAAGCTTCATCCTAAGGATTACAAAAGTAAATTTAATAAACATAAAGATGAGTACTATAGTCTGCTTAATGAATATACATATTATCAAACCTCATCCTTAGGATTACAAAAGTAAATTTAATAAAGATGAGGACTGCAGTCTGTCTAATAAATATACATATTATCAAGCCTCGTTTTGGACGACAAAAAACAAGATAAAAACGTGTCCTTGAAAATTATAGATATTTTAGACTTGAAAATTGATTTTGACTTATATGACCAGTCAAATTCTACAGCAGTTATTTATACGGCTATTTTTATTTTTTCAATTTTAGATTTGTATTTAAGGTTGAGAACTATCCTGTGTATGCTCTGCTTTTTTTATCTTTTATTTTGATTTTGATTATTTTTCTTAGAATTACTTTGTTTTATGTAATTCAATCTCTACTTTAAGAACTTAGCTTTTGTTTTTGTTCTTTTCTCTATTATGAATTTCATTTTGTTTACTATTAGAGCTCAGCGTATTTGTTAGTGATTACCCTCATCTAAACTGACAATACTTGTAAGCTAGGCCTTATCTTTAAGCAGATATATTCATGAATTCAGCTGAAATTTGACACTGACATATATGTCTGTAAAAAAATTGTGGAATAATTTAGCCAGATACATTGATTGCGAAAGACGTTAAAAAAACCCATCAAAAACTCTTTCAAATCTAAACAATTCAGTATTTAATCTCTCTTATAATAATGACCCATGCGTATTTGTTTATTTGTATGTTTTGTGCCATGCTCTGAATATTAAAAGCAAAAACATGTTACTTGCATGGGGAATCGAACCCTAGACCCTCAGATTATCTTTACCATGTTTATCTTAAAAAGTTTGGTGCTGTATTTACTGAGTTATGAAGGCTGTACTTATACAAGAGAAATTTTTGTCATAATCATAATTCCCTGTAACAGATCTACATTTTTTCATGCTATTTCTTTCATTCAGATTACTTTATCAACTTTTGGGATATTAAAACTCATTATTTTTAATGGACGTGCACTGTAGTCTATGATAATAGTGTTCATAAATATCAATTTCTATATATCTGTTTTCTTCCCAATATTAATTTTTAGCCATTTCTGGAAGTTGAGTAATAGTGATGATTTTAGTAAAACTTATAACGATATTTTTCCTTCAATTATTTTAACATAGAATTTTTTTTTTTTCATTTTAATGAGAATGTCTCCACTAAAAATGTACACAAGTTCTTTTTTCATATTTATGAATTATGCAAGCTAGACTTATTTCATTAATACATATACATGCAATATGGGGATAAAGATACAAGTTTTGTATTTATCATACACAAATACATTAGAATAGCACTTAGTTATTGTTTTTGTGTAATAAAAATAAATCAACTTTTTGCTTTGTATTGCATACTTATTGCACCCACTGTATATATGAATGGCTTATCATTAATTAACAATTCTTTAAGCCTGTTTTAGTGCAATGGCTTAAAATATGTAATTTTAAATAATCAATCTTTGCTTAAAAGATTTGAAGGTAATCCAGGGTTGCTTTGATGCTGGTTTTATGCCCATTTTAATCTGGGCTTTTTATAATTCCAAGATGCTTTTTATTTCTAAGAAAACTGCCATAATACCTTGAAAGTCGAAAATTATTTTAATAAACTGTGTTCATATTAATCTTTTTATTCATGTACATTAATTGGTATCCAAATGAAATTATATTTGTGTGTGACTTATTTTTTTAATACTAATGGAAACATTGGAAATATTTATATACAGATAATTATATCTCCAGAAAAACAAATTGACTCAAACTAGAAAATCCCACAAACTGCCTACAGCTCTTCTAAATTTTTGCCCAATTAATTCAAAATTAATCTAAATTTAAACATATTAAGATTATTTTTATGTATTTTGTAATTTGTATTGCAATTCAAATATCAGAAGTATAAAATAATCTAAAACAATTTTGAAAATTTGTCTAAAATAACACCTTTTTAGTTTAATTAAAATTGAATAAATAGAACTCAAGACTCTTAGAATTGTGTTGTGATTATGGATAAATGAGAATGTATCAAAACAAATTTCAATAAAAATTGGATTTTAGATTAAGTGAATGAATCTATTTATTACAGATATCAAATTATCAATATGAACATGACTTTTTTTTACTGTTGTAGAAGCAGCAATTTGTGTGGAATATTTTTAGAATAGAAAATCTTCATTTTTTTTTTTAATCTGCATTTTTTTTCCTTTTTTTAATTTGTATTTGTCCTGATGAAATTCCATTTGTATAATAATTGATATATGCTTAAATGTTACAATC
>JAYKTE010214044.1:0-12278 GCA_036873565.1 Xipholeptos notoides | reverse complement strand
AAAATATCCTTCGCACAAGTTTTGGTCAAATTATTAAACTATTTTAAATTCACTTTCATCTTTTTTGACCAATCACCATACCTCCCTCCCAAATCTCACAAGCCAATCCTGAATCTGCTAAAGACTATAAAACAGCGGCATAGCAACTGCATAGCATCCCCCCCCTCTGACCGTTAATTATCCCATTCACCTTCAAAATTCCAAAAAGCCCTCAAAATACTTATTTTCATTGAACTACAATCAAGGATCTAATTTTAGATTGCTGCTGCTATTAGTTCTAGACTTTAATCTTTCCAAAGTGCCACCCTACTGGAACATGCCACTCGGGGTGGACGCCCCTACTATCCCCTGTTTGCTATGCCACTGCTATAAAACAAATAAGTAAAATTCTCTCAGTTCTTGTCTTGGGTATGGACTATCAAATAAAGTTCATTTTTGCCACTAATAAACTATGTTCTAATACCATGAAAAAAATCAATGGAAGGGGAAAAGAGATACTCCCTAACAGCTAGCCTAATGGTTCCCACTACTAACACTGCATATTTTAGCTTAATCCTTAGAGAATGACACTCCCGATCAAAAATTTACGACCACTTAAAATTCTTTAAAAAGAAACCTTTTTTTTCAGATAGATTTTAAATCCACCCCATTAAGGTTAACAATACTACAATCTAAAAATTTATGGACTCAAAATGCTACATTCTAAACATTTTATTCAGAAATTTACATTTTTATAAAATAAGACTTTTTACACATTATCAAAATTGTTCAATCTATGGTAATTTCCATGTTTTTTAGTTCAGTGAAAGATTAGCAATCACTAAATAAAGGTGTTACTATGCCTAATGCAATCAAACTTACCAAAGTTGAGAGTTTTTTTAATTCTAGAATTCTATAGGCAAGGTTTATCTGGTCTTATAATTTTGATCATGTGCAAAACACCTTATTTTATAAAAATTCAAATTTCCAAATAAAATGTTTGGAATGTAGTTTTTTTAGTCCATAACCTTTTAGATTTTACTATTGTTAACCTTAAGTGGGAGGAGTTTAAAATCTATTCTTAAAAATTTGTTATTTGGTCTTAAATTTTTGATCAGGAGTGTATAAATAAACACATGACAGTCTTTATTATATAGTATAGATATTTATGAATCACTTTTTAAAATTTGTTTATGTGCAGATGTTCAGTCTAAGTGAAACAAGATAGGTTGCATTAAAACAATCTAAGAATGTGGTTACAAGTTTCAGACAGAATATCAAGGTCATCTGTAGAATAAATCTAAAATAAAAGCTTCAACTGCAACAGCTGCATCAATACAATACTAAACTCTGTTATAGATTTTAAATTTTCTTATAAGATTTATTGCAATAAGAGATTTCAACTCCTCTATACCTGGAATAAATTTTTAATTAGTTTTATTATTTCAACATTGATCAAGAGTCCAATTTTGAAATCCATAATATACATGGTTTGTTCAAAAAGTAATGAGAAAATGTCAGTTGAGACATTAAGTATGATTTGATCAAACTGCTACTTCATGGTCAAGTACATAAACATGGGTTGTTTAATAAGTAATGAGAAAATGTCAGGGAAGACATTAACTATTATTTGATCAAAGTGCTACTTCATGGTGAAGTACATGCACATATAGTCTACACAATGATTTAATGACAACTCCCTCTCATTCTAGGTTTAAGCACACTAGTGTTTGTTTTGGGATCAGTCTGATCAGGTTTGCCAATCTTTGAACTCTTGACAAGGTGCAGGAACAATGTTATGCCATTTTTCTAAATCCATAATATATATCCATAGATTATTATATGACAATCTTTAAAAAAAATAATCCCTAAGTGTTTTAATATAAGCTGAAAATATTTCCTGTTCTTCACTTAGCAGTTCAACAAAGTTTCCAAAAAAGTTTGAAATCATTTAATAAAAATATAGATAGAAATGATAAATCAGATATTAGGTTGGGGTTAAATCAGGATGAAGGAGTATAATTGTCTATCTATCTTTCTATATGCAGCTATCTATATATCTATGAAAGTGAAAAATGCCTATGCACAGGCAATTTCTTTTCCTATCAACCTCTTCTACCAATTCTTTGTCTATAGACTTGGAATTTAACATAAAGGAAATTCATACCTAGATCAAAATTTTTATATGGTTTTAAGTTGGAAAAACATTGATTTAGATATATTTCTTGGATTCAAATAACTTACCATATCATGGCTGTCAACAGACACCAACAACCAGTATTTAAAAGAAGTCTTTAGCCAAATGTTCAAATAAAAGGCTGGCAGTTGAACTTAAATTGTTTTAAAATTAAAAATATTTCAAGTATTAGAACTTTTTTTTACAACTTTTTTTTAATTGAAAAATTTTTGGTGAAATAATTTATCTAAAGTTTTTTTTTAAGCACCCGGGGAAAGCTGGGAAATACTTCTAGTTATATTTACAAGAGAAATAGCATTGGTATATTCTTTCCTAATTTTTTTCTTCAACCCTACGTGTAGGTTACAGAATGAAAATTCTAGCATAGATATGGACCTTTAGGCAAGCAGCTTATAAACTGCAATCCAATTTATGTCCACAACTGATTTTGGCTTAATGAAAAGATTGTTTTGCTCACAATCATTATGAAATATATATGAGGGTTGTTACAAAAGTAATACCTCCTTTTTCTTATTCCACCTAAAAAGAATCAAAGGAGATTGCAAATTGCATTGTCATGATGACTGAAAGTTCTATTTCTCTTTTGCAGAGATTGATAGTGTGAGACACTAAGAAAACAACCCCCATCATGAACGTGCATCAGAAGAGATGCATCATTGAATTCCTCCATGCACAAAAATTTAACCAGTCAACATTGACTACCACCTACCAAACATTTACAAAGTCAATGCTTTTGATGTAAGCAGAGAAGTAACAGAAATGTGAGTGACAAACTGCACTCTAGATCCGAAAATGGAACAACTTGTTAATTGTTGGCAAAAGTGTTTTAAGAATGGTGGTGACTATGTTGAAAAATAAATTGTGTAGTAGTAAGAATTGCTTGTTTTAATGCTAACACTCCTGTCTTTGTGGCTATTCAGCTTTTGAAAAATAATTAAAAGAAATAGGTGGCATTACTTTTGGAACTACTGTCATGATATAGAAAATAGTTCCCAGAATCAAATGAACATGAATGTTGATAACTGGTTATACAAAAGATCCAAACTATTATATAAGTATTATTTGTTTATTTTTTATTTTGTACTTGAAAATTATGGTATATATGTCAGCATTTAAACAAAAATCTTGAAATGCTTTTAAGTAAATTTTCAAATAATCCATAAATCTTTCTTCTTTTTCTTTTTTTGACAAAGAAGGTTTTTGTACCCATGCGACCTGAAATAACAGTCCATCAGAAGCTGTCATTGATAGAATTAAAGAAGAAATAGAAAAAAAAGAGGAAAAATAAATTTTATAGCTAATAGCTGACTGCTCAGGTTTTCATTAAATACCTGTTTGACCTGCAATGGTCTCAATTACAGGCCTTACATGGCATTAATAGTGAATTTAGTCATTAATAAAAGGTAAACAAAACATGCTTTGCATATTCAAAATGTGGGTATGCACTCACATTTTCCCACTTAATGAATGCAAATGGCAGCCAGTTGCTTATATATAAACTGAATATTACAAAAATAGAAAAAAAATGAAGTTTAAGCATTTTCTACATCAATTCTAAAAAAAAAAAATTTTGACCAGTTCAATGTCTAGTAGTCATTCCAAAAGTAATGTCACCTATTTTAAAAATTATTTTTTAAAAGGTCTCATAAACAAAGAATAAAAAAACTGACAGTCACTGAGAGTAACTTTTCTAGGTGAAGGGCAACACTGATAACAAAACCCTCAGGAATATAATGATCACATAAAAATGGCCTTGTGCCTATCTTGGGTTCATAGGCGACCAAGTAGATATATCATCTATGTGAAGGGCAACTCTGATTACTAAAGACTAGCGATATAATGAGCACATAAAAATGGCCTTATGCCTAACTTGGGTTTGTGCTTGACAAGTAGATGTATTTAATGTGCTAAATAGGGTTTTCTAAAAACCATAACAAATTTGCCAGATAAGATATTCTATAATGAAAATGATAAAAAAATATTGGGATAGAATAAATCATACAGCATTAAATTTTATTATTAATGATCTTTTTATTTCAAAAAGCAGTTTTATAAAATTACAAGCAAGAAAAAAATAAGAAAATAAATGTATACTTTCCTTTTCAATGAAACAATAGGAAAAAACGAGAACTCCATAATGATATTTAAGATAAATAAGCCTTTGAAAATTTTATAAAGTTATAAAGCTGCAGGTATTTTATTCATTTCTTTTTTTATACTTCTCTGATGGTAATAATATTAAAATAAATTATTTTGAATAATATACAAAGAATCTTTTGGAATTAATCATTTCTCTCTCAAACTTTTGTATGAAAGGTTTCCTGTATTTGTATAATTTTTCAGACTATAAGATTTAAAATATAAACTAATATTAAACACAAAGTTTATTTTAACACTTCTTTTGGAGAATTCGTTGGACTTTGGAATCGTAGTACCTGAGTTCAAATCCCAGTTCTTCCGTCTGCATTCATATTTGGACTAATACCCTTGTGAAAGGTATGAATCCTCACATTTCCTCCAGCTTAGATATGGTTAAATAGCATATATTGTGTTCTTTAAATGTAGTACATTTCCACAGCCATTGCAGTTGACATCATCTTGTTTTATACAATACTTTCTTTCCAGTTGATATAAATTACTGTTATACTTTTCACCCAGCTGTCATTTCTTCACTCACTATTGGTCCACAACAATCATAGATGAAGAAATTAGTACTTTTAGAATAAAATTAATGCTTTTAAATTAGGACCTGGTTTTTAATTTCTTTCTCCTTGAAAAAAAAAAATCCCCCCCTTCAGAAGGTATTGATCTTGAGGCTAGAAATATTTTTGTAAATGTTTCTAACAGAAAGAAAACCAAAAAATTAACAGTTGAATAAGTGAAAAGATTTAGACAAAGTTATTTTTCTCAATCTCTAAAAAGCTCTCAATTGGCCGTCATGTCACACATGAACAGTGCCATCTACATAAATCATTAATGTTTATGCAAATCTTACTGACTACTGAGAACTAGTGAATCCTAAGTTTGTCACTAAATAGCATCATTCATCAAAATCACACTATGCGCCTGTTTTCTCTTCTCACTAGCTGTCCACTCTTAGACCATTTCTTTTCCCTCCCTCAACTTTCTGTTTCCTAGTTTTAAGGTTGTATTGATCAGGTCAGGACTCTTACTCATGTGCATCCCTCATTGCTTGGCAATAAATGTTCACAAGTCACAGACCGTCTAACATCAAATTCACTCAAGAGAAACTCATCAAATACGAATCTAATTGAAATGGAATCATTTTAAATTTATTCAGCATGATGTTAGAATTGTTACGTAGCCATAAAAAATAAATAAACCCAAAAAACTGTGCTCTGTTTTCCAATAAAATCTGAAGACAGACAGTAGTTAAAAATCTTTTTTTAAATGTTTGTCTTGAATTTTTAGTTTGTATCACTAAACTAAAATCTTAAAAGTAAAAAGCGTGTATCTTTAAAACAATATTAGTTTTCAAGAACAATCCAGAAGACAATAAGTGCAAATGTAAAGAAATGACAGAGAAGGCAAAAGCATATAAATATAATCTGTAGACAATACACAAATGACATCGTTTCGTTTTCTTTTTTAAACTTTGTTTATCGACAATTATTTTTTCCTTAATTCTGTGAGTTTTTTCTCTAGTTAACAAATTCTTGATCATTTGCTTTTCAATCTTTTCTTATTCATTTGAGTTAATGTTTGTGAAAATTATTTAGACGTTTTTAAAGTGGAAGGGAAAAAAGATGTACTCTCTCATCAGTTCCCATTTAAGTGATATCCTATCTTAAAGAGTCAGATTCTCAGCTATAACTTAACACATTTCATCTCCTATACATCCTTCAATATATCTATTCTTCTAGTTTTTTCACACAAAATTAATTGTACACCAAGTTTAATTTATTCATTGGGATTTGGAAACGGTACATTTAAATTCCTAAGAAAAACAAATTTATCTTCAAAATAAGTTTTGTTTAATTCGAAGTTTGATCTGAATTAATGAACCACTAATTTTAATATTGAAGGAAGTTCCCATTGTTTTTTTATGTGATGATGAGAAGGTTCATGCTTATTTGGGGTTGAAGTTATCCACTACCATGGAATTTACACACGTCCTGCTCGTTAATACTATTACATCTTATAAAAAGTGAAAACAAATAAATGTTTAGACAAAATATAGAAGTAACCTTGGAAAAGTAATGAGCATGTAAAACTGGCCTTGTGCCTAACTTGGTTTGGTGCTCAACAAAGTATATATCATATTATCTATCTATTACATTACTTTTTCAGATTTATATTTTCTCGGAGTTTACATTAGTGTGTACTGTCAAAAGTTGCTTTTAATTCAAAGGTATAAACAGTGGTGGGATATTAATAGTAATAAATACTATTACATCTTATAAAAAAGTAAAATAAATAAATGTTAAGATAAAATATAGAAGTAACCCTTGTTGCACTGTGCAAAGTGTTAATGGAATTCTTGTTATAGGTAAGTAGTAACAGGTTGATGGATGTCTTCAACTTTCAGAGATTTATTTGGAGATGCTGACCAATTCTGTCAGCTGATTCCTCAGAACTAAAGCATAAAGCACAAAAAGTTATTTAGATGTCATGAGCTTCAACATGATGGATGGTGCATTTTTCATTGTTGTGGATGAGTTGTGGGAATGGAGAGGAGAGAAAAAAAATCATAGTGTTGAGAGATACGGAATAAAAGGGGAGATCAACTTAGAACTCTGACATGACAGGAGAAAAAAGTACAGAAAAACAATAGGCATTGACAAGTAATTTATTTTTAAACTTTGAGCTGTTTTAACATTTCATTAGAGACTATAGAGCTTACTTTGCCATCTACAAGATAAAGTGGTTTTCACTGTCTTCATTAATCTTTATTGGGTTATTTTTTTTTCTATTGGAGCCAATTTCAACATATCAGTGATAGTAGAGAAAAATGTATTCTTTAGGGCAAGAAGACAAACCTTTTAAAACTAAGGTAGACAATTTCTTTTTTACTCAAATTGCAGTATGATTTTGATTTTGGTGCAGTTTGTTGTTTACTGTAAGTAGTAAGAACCATTGCAAAATATTTCAAATTAATTCTACTTTTTAAATGATTTCATGCACTTCTTGATTTGTCTGTTAATACATAATATCATCTGTCTATCTTTTCATCCTTCCCCATTATATTTGAAATCGGATTTTAAACAAGACATTTAATAAAATCCTTGGTCCGTTTTAAGACATGCAAAGAAAAAAATGGCAGTCAATCAATCAATCTGTTTGTCCAATTTTATGTCATTTCTATCTTTAAAATGATATTTTAAAACAAGCTGTATATTATATTATATTTATTATAATAGTAGTAGAGTAATCAATTAATTCTTGCAAATAGAGAGAAGAATTAGTTAAAGATAGGGACTCACAATGACAAGAAAATTATTTAATAAAAGCATATTGTCACAGCCCTATTGATAATAGATTTAAATGATTGACGTTACAAAATAATAAGATAATTTTCAAAAAGTGGGAATTAAAAAGTTGTTTTTTTTACCAATTCTTCAAAAACTCAATTATCATAAAAGTCAAAAGATAATTTTTTTAAAAATAACTTTGTCTGAGTAAATGGTTGATTTTTTTTACACCTACATGTGCCAAACTCCATGCATGTCTTCAATGCTAAAAAACCACATCACGGAAGTTTTAGCATCATCTTCAGCATACTTCCTTGATGGGTGGCTTGACCTCATGCTATTTAGCATATGATCCATGCCAGGAGTGAAAAACTCTTACTTGTGCTTAATATTTTTATAGAGAAATGCAGACCATTCAATGTTTGTTAGTTAGGGTGAATAGATAATGAGGTGATCCCATTCAGATTAGGTAGGAAGGAAGATGAAGAAAAAAAAACCCAAGTTAGGCACAAGGCCATTTTCATGTGCTCATTATATCCATGGGATTTTGTAATAAGTGTTGCCCTTCACCGAGATTAATTACTCTCCTGAGTTAACAACTATCATCTGTTTGAGACAGCTAAAAGTGAATGCAATGGTTTTGACTGGGATTTGAACTCATGTTATACGATTTCAGAGACCAAGCTTTTTCCACTGCTCGAACCTCATGCCTGCACTACTTTAAGATGAAACCTGAATTGACTTAGTCTTAAAAAAAAGACAATTTCAAAAAGTAAAATGATTACTTAAAAGGAGTAACTATGTCCCATTTTCACTAGAAATGCTGATTCAACTATAAGAAACAATACACTTACCAAACCTTCTTTGTCTTTTGATTAGTCCTTAAAATCAAGGAAGCATATAGTTTTTTTGTTTTTTTTTTAAATGGGATATATTTAATCCTCAAAAAAGCATAAATATTTCCCCTTCAATGCACAATGTTAGGAAAGCAACAATTTCCTAGTTACTTCAGAGGTTCAGGATTGCAGAAAAAGAAGAAATAAAAAATATAAAACTATTTTTCTAGTTTTTTTTTTTTCTCGTATGAAACCCTGTTCTTAGCTTAGAGAAACTTTTTCTCCTTAGAAACAAAGCAATATCAGCATATGTATCATTTTTGCATCAGTCATTTTACTAATCTCTCTTGCATTAAATGTTGCAAACAGTCTGAATTGTCAGGTAGAATTTACTCATATTTTATTCAATGTAATTTTTTTTTATTTCTTTTCATAGACTTCGTCTGTATTGATGGTTTATTTAACATTCATACATTTACAATTGGTTACATTTTTTGGTGTGGCAAAATTAATCAATTTTTAGAAATTCAACCAGGATATTTAAAGCTTCAGAAGTTTTAATTATGTTTTCTTCTTGAATGTGGATTTTTATATGTGAGTTGTTTATTAAGCTTGTATATAAAAAAATTCCCCCATTAAAGACAATTTATTATTTATCTACTATAGTTGCTAACAGTAGAAGTATTTTATGAATGAATAAACATTTGGTTTCTGATAATTGCAAAGTTCCATGAGGATAAATTTTGAATTTTTCACCCATACTCTAAAATATAAATTATGTTCATGCTCAATAAGAGATTGTTAATTTATTACATAAATGGCAGGCTTTGTGTCTGTCTGTCTGTCAGTGATAGATTTTTGTTCCATACGCACGTATAAATTTTAACTTTTTAAGGTCATAGATCAACAGTTAAACCAGGTAATTGCAAATATCTTTAACAGAAGGTCACTGTGTGCCTGTATCCCATGAACAGTCAAATTTTTTTCACTGCTGTCCATAGCTGCCGTCCATCACACCACGTTTTGACCAACTAAACCTCTGGTCTGCTTGAGTAGGAATGGAAACCACTATCTTCTGCCAATGCTCATCTGAAACTGTAGAGACTCAATGCCTCTATCCGCTGTGCCGCAGGCGACTTACAAATTGTTTTTTCTTCTGAGAATCTGCATTTTAATAAACATTTTTCAGTTTACATTTTAACTTTTCAATCATAAAAATTGCATTCATATTTGGACTAATACTTTTGGGAAAAGTATGAATCCCCCATTCCCTCCAGCTGTGGGTTAAATAGCACATACTGTAATATTCCAAAATATAAGTGCAGACAAAAAATAAAGTTTGCTAAAAATAGTTGTTCTCAGCATTAAATGACCTAAAATGGTTGATATGCCATAAAACACCAACAAATAAACAAACAAACATAAAAATTGCTTGAAAAAAGTAGCTGCTGAGTTGAAAATACTGAGCCATTTTTTTCATTTTTGGCCATTACCAACATTTTCTAAGTTGCATGGGTAACACTAGGCTATACTGCTAGTTTATAATAAATATCTAGTATTAAAAAGTAAAGCTCATAATGTGGCAAAGATAAGCTAAGTAAATGACCTGAATTTTGTATCAGATTCTAATAGAGTTGCACAAGAAATGAAAAGACAGGTAAATATCTAATCTGAATGTTCATCTATCTTTAGTGAATTGGAAAGGCTGATCTTCATATGACTGCAAAAGTAAAGCAATATAAATTGAGTTAGTACTTGAATGAATTAACTTTTGAAAAGACCAGATATTAGAGAGTTGGGGTGGAGTGGTAAAACATTAGTCTGAAATGCAGCTGGTATATAAGTTGAAAAAATTATGAAGGGACAAGTAAATAAATAGATAGAGAGACAGTCAATACAAATGAATATACTCACAAATCTCTTATGTGTAACACAAAAATAAGAAAAAAAATCTAAAAGATATTTATGAACATACTCAATATTGTTCATGATAGAAACCTACACTTGTGTATTGGAATGCACTGGGAATAAAGAATCAACAATATTCTTCATTGTATTAGACATCAAAGTTTGGAAATGTTAAATGGTGCATGTTACACTTCAATATCATTTCTAGACTACAAAGGACACAATAATGTTATTTAGCACAAAATAAAAAGACAGAAAAAAATGAATGAATGAATAAAATGAAATAAAACTAGCAAAAATCATCATGACTGCAACTCAATTGCAAATATTATTACATAGAAAGTGAAAGAAGGAATTTTTAAAAAATAGCAAACATTTATGCTTAGAAAAAGATAATCATAAACTTTCTATTATTTTTTAGGTTTTTTGATCAGGTTATATTTTTATGTATTGGTTTGACAACCAATTTGTATGTGCAGTATAAACATGACAGTAAGAGAGAATAGAGAGAATATGTCAAGAGTTGGGGAATTTATCATTTTTCTGGTTTAGTTTAAATCTTAATAAAATTCAGTTCTTAAACTATTTTCTACACATAAATTCTGTCATGGTCTGGTAAAAAAGCAGATTCTTCTTAATAAAGTAAGTTGCACAATTCCTATTAAAACACTAAATAAATAAGACCAGGGGCGGACTGAGAGTATTACATGCCCTAGGACAGAAAATGCAATGGGCCCTCTTTCCCAATATTAACAGTTCAATGCCACATATAGAGTGATTTCTTGTCCAAATTTTTATTTTGGTACGGTCATAGATCTGCATGTACTTTTGTCCATTAGTCTGCATGGCCATGAGAAATGCACACTATGATGTACAGCTAATAGTTCCATGGACCGGGTCCAATTCACCGATGGCTCAGTCTGCCCCTGAATAAGAGTAAGTATGTAAGTGATAAAATTTTGTTACAACAAGAAATAAATAATACAAACAACCAATCTATAAATAGAAAATAAGAAAATGCATATATAAAAATGAATGAATCAGATAATCTTTTTAAAAAAAGATAGAACTAAGTTCTTTAGACAAGTTTATTAGTTGCAAAAAGAATTTCACAACTACACATAAAACCTATAAAAAACAGGTCTGTATTGTAAAAGATTTGATTACTAATACATTCATATATATTTTTTTTTTTCTTCGTTTAATAGTATATCAATTTTCTAGATCATTTCCCCTAGACACTGTCATATTCATATCTGAATTTTGATTTAGTAAAGGTAGCAGTTAAACACAGTTGGGTAAATCTAGCAGTTAACAGGTGGGTAAATCTAATGAAAATACAATATATATTTATGTAGGTGTTTACATTCATGTAATGATGGGGCTTATACATTTCCAGAAACACAGAGGGCTCATGTATTTTAGGGGACTTTTGCCAAATAAAAATTGTTAGAGATATTCTAGAGATATATGTGTAACCAAGCTTCATCAAGAAATAATAAAGAAAACAACCAATGCAAATTATTGTATAATAATCTGATTAATCCATAGCTAGTAAGCAATATTCATTCTTTTCAAAGATAAGTTAACAAAAGTAATTTCTACAACAGAAGTTGAGTTTAAAGTTGATCAAAAACAGCTAAAATACCACTTAATAATCTAACGTAAGGAGTGGTTCAAATATAGACTTAATGTAAATTATTGGTTTGTGTTTTATAGCATATCAAACTTTTTCAGGTAATTTATGCCAATAGCAATCATTTTTAATCAACATTCTTTTGTCCACAAATAGTTTTTTAAATAACATAGTATGCATTATTGTCGCGGAAAACCTCTCGCCGGGGAGACAAAGCGATCCGACGACTGACTAACCACGGCACTGCAACTGACAAAACGGCAACGGTACTGACCACTCAGAACCCAACG
>JAYKTE010213934.1:0-12278 GCA_036873565.1 Xipholeptos notoides | reverse complement strand
CCCTAAGCAAAATGGCCCCGTGGGTCCAGATTTGACTGTGCTGTCGTAGTCTCTGAGTCTATAAAAGCCTGCGAAAAAACCCTAAAGACGCTATCAATCGAGACTATTTTATTAATAGGTAGAGATGGCATATATTTTAGTGTTAGAAATAATGCTTTCTCATGAATTGATTTTCCGTTATAAAATTAACAGTCAACAAAATCAGATGCTAATGGTTATTTCTTCAATAAACGGAATACCTAAATTGAAATAACTATCATTCATATCACTTTTTACATATTATTACTTTTCATGGATTATTATTTTACTTCTCTGATATTGGCATAAAACTGGATTCATTTATTCAGTGAATTAATGTTCATAATTAGAAGTATTCATATTGTTTTCTTTCCGTCCCTTTTCCTATCAGATCAGTACAGCACTAAATCTAACGGCACCTTTTCAATTTTTGTCTTTTTTCTTGAAGAATGAGTGAAAGTCTTTCGTCGTCATCTTCAACAGTAACCCAGAACATCAAGCCCATCAACCCAGCTGGACTGGTCAGCAATTTGATGTCTCGTGTTTACGGAATGGAACTAATTAAGTGGAAAGAATTAATAAGCTATGACGATCGAAATTTTCTGGTTAGTGTTCGTACGGGTGACAAAATCTCGAACTCTGACCCCAAAAATTCTAATCGTTACCTTCTCAAGATTTTCAATCTAAAAGACTCGCAGAATCTGGAATATATAGGTAGGTATATACACACACACACACATACACACACACACACACACACACACATATGTCCATACAATACACGTTCAGAGAAAATTACAGCAAGTGCAGTGGGTAATTGGTTAAAAACTTTGATTTTGGAATTGTAATACGCAGGTTAAATCCAAGTTGAACATCAATGGCATTTGATCGCGGCGGTAAGATAGTCGATATAAACAGGGTAGGGCAACTTCTATAGTTGAGGAATAAAACTGATTTTTAAAAAATTAGTGGGCTGGATCCTGGCTGTTGAAGAGAGTTTATTTTGCGGCATATCAACTTTTGATTATTTAATGCCGCTAACAATCAATTTTGATAAACGTTCTTTCATCAATAGAGTTTTTATTAATAATACAAGATCAACTATTTAATCTATAGCTGAAGGGAGTATAGGAATTCATACATTTCCCGAGAGTATTAGTTCGAGTGCAAACGTGACGTGGTGACTAGAATACGAACTTGCATATTACAATTCTAAAGCCCGAGTGCTTATCTACTGTCCCGAATGGACATCTTTGACTACGAGAAGAATTACAGTTTCATGATCTGTAACTTAAATTACTAGGCAACTTTCCATAGAGCACATAGACATGACTATGACAGAAAGATTTATCTCACATTTTTAAAGTAAAAGCCTTGACTAAGACAAAAAAACTTTAGTTTTTTCTTTTTTTATCATTCGGGGATGACAGATTTTTTCTTTTTCTTTTTCAGATGCGATGTACAGCCTTACTGAGTTTATCGGAAATAAAGGAGTCCCTACTCCGCAACGAATTCCAAATATTGATGGGAATCTTATTTCCCTTCAAAAAATCTACACCGGTATGTTATGGTTTATTGTAACTGAATTAGGGACCCCAAATTTTATGAAATTATCTGGAAAGCTCTATGAAGTCTTCTGTCAACAAAGGCCCTAAAGATCACAGAGGGTTTTGTTCACTTATGAAAGCAAGTCTTTGGCTCTTTTTACCCTCAAAACATTCTCATATAATTTTGAAGACTTGCCTCTGCGAGTGCGAAGCTCATATTTCAGACTGAAGTCTCCGGTTTTGCATTTTCAAAGCGACCTTCGAACTCTTGATTTACTTACAACCCCACGACTTTTGGAATCTTTGAGTTGAGGCTTAATAATTTGTATATTTATTATGCAAACTATAGTCCTCATCTTTATTATTGTTTTTCGGAATTCTTGAGATGAGGCTTGATAATTTGTATATTTATTATGCGAATTATAGTCCTCATCTTTATTATTGTTTTTCGGAATCCTTGAGATGAGGCTTGATAATTTGTATATTCATTATGCGAAATATAATCCTAATCTTTATATTTAAGATTTACAACATTTCGGCTGCTTAATCTTTTTTAAGGCAATAGAGTTTGTTCTGTCTTTGGTTAAGACCAAATCTGCACATTGATATTTTTGTGCTGTCAAAAATGCGAGAAGTTCTGTCGAAATATTTTTTAATTAAACACAGTATGATTGACAGCACAAAAAAAAATATCATGTGCAGATTTCATCCTAAAAAAAGCCAAAGAATTAAATAAGCATCAAAGAAAATAAAAATGGTGATGATACGCTCTTTACGCTTGCATGGTTTAATCTATTACGTTATTTTTAACTAAAGAAAAGCTGGACTCAAGCTCGTGTTTTTTTTTTTTTGTTTTTTTTTCAATTTGGCCAGTGGACAAGAATAGCAATAGCTATTCGAAATATTTTGCTATTTAAAAATAAACATCATTATTCATTGAAATCAAAAGTTTTCTTATCTTTTAGCCCCACATTTTTCTTTTATTTTTATTTCTTTCTTTTTTTTTCAAGGATATAGAAAAATAATTGTTTTTGTTAAAAATTAATGGAGAATGGAGGAAAATTCTTTTTTGTTGAAACATTCATTATAGAGAACCGAGACGTTGAAAAACCGGGTTTATTTGAAACATCTTTAAAAAGAACCAATAAGCGTTCCTCACAAGGAAACAATTCATAGAACATATGGATTTTTACAAACATTCTTCAGACAAACAATAAGAAAAATTGTGTTTGGTTAATGATATTTGTGCTTCTTTCTTGCGCAACAAAGCATATACATTCACGCATTTACGTATAAAAATCATACGAGGGTCCAAAAGTGATGCCACCTATTTTTAAACTTTTAACTCACGAGTTACAAAAATGCGAGTGATACCATTAAAACGAACGACCTTTTATGCTCCAGAATGTATTTTTCTATATTGCCGCCACCATTCTTAATGCACTTTTGCCAGCGATGAACGAGAGCTTGTGCATGGGCGCCCGAAAAACACTTTGTTACTCACATCTCTCTCATCCCTCTGAAATCGACGAACTCATCTCCTCACTGTACTGACATCAATTGCATAGGCTTCATAAACGTTAAACAGGCGCTAGCAAAAGTTGATCAGTTCAATTTTTTCTGCGTGGAGGAATTCAACAACACATATCTGCTTCTGACGTACATCCATGATAGGGGTTGCTTTCTTACAATCTCACACCGTCAATATCAGCAACAGAGAGATGAAACTTTAAGGCCATGAATGCTCAAGTTCATTCATCCTAACAATGCAACTTGCATTCGCCTTCGATCCCTCTGCGCAGAATGAAAAAATAGGAGGCATTACTTTTGGAACGCCCCTCATAATATAATATAGCAATTAAACTTAGATGCAACAAGTGAATGTGCAAAACTGACATGCTTAGAACCAATAGTGATCTAAACATTTCTAATTACAAGCCTGATCTTAGAAACTTAGACTAAGAGAAAAATGTTGCATGCGTAAACAATGAAGATGATGAGAGATGTTTGAATGATGATTCATTTTAGAAAATATGACAAATTTTTTAATGGGTTTTGTTTTCAGATTTGGACGATCCAAGTTGTGCGGAGTTCTTTGAATACATTGTAGTGCTACAGACATTTCTTCCTGGCACAACTATTGACTGCATTCCATTGACTCAGCAAAAGTTCTACGAATGTGGCAAATTTGCTGGTTTTATTGATAAGAACTTACAAGTAATTTTCTTTTTCATTTCTGATTTCTATAGCATTTTTATACTTAATAAATACATATATAAATCAGGAATGTATTGGACCATGAAAACTGAATCCAACAAAATAAAAAGTGAATGAACGAAAGAAATAATCACGAGATATTGCAGTCACGGACTGCAAGGGATACTGAGGAGCTTGAAGGAGACTTATCGTCACTCTGCCTTCGGAAAGCTCCACCTTCGGCGGAATCTAGTTTCTGCTTATTCCTGGTGTGAGAGCTGAATAAAGCTAGGTGAAAGCTAGAGGAGAAGTGGCACCCTACAGTCTTTGGTTGGGATGGGAAGGAGTCTGCTGGAGCATTACGAGGAGACTTGTCAAAATGATAATAATAATAATAATATCTGTTCGTTTTAAATCATATTTAGAAAACATTAACTTAAAATGCATTAGAATTTATCATAATTGTTAAATTTGAAGCAATCTAGGTGGGGAGCGAAAATGTCCTCCAAATGTAAATCAATATTTATCAGAAAAACAAAAATCCCAATAGATGTGAACAAAATATCATTATAATCAAAAGTATTGTAATAATCCAAGTATTGAATCCATAGAAAGTAATCCGCAAAAATGATTATTCAAATTAGGTATTTTTATTGGTAAAAGAAGAATGATTTAGGCATCCATTCAAGAAACTTGAAAGTTGATGAATAAAAAGTCAGATAAGCAAGAGTAGAACCCTATATTTTAAAGACAGGTTTTGTTTCTTAATTGTGTATTTAGTAAATGATTTTATTTGCCTCCTCTAAATTGAGACGGTCATTCATGTGGTTTAAAAACATTCTAATATGAAATCCTATCATTTCAAACTAATTTGTACTTCTAATGAAATAGAGTTATACAGTAGATTATTTATGAACTGATTTTGCAGTGCATAAATTATGAATTTCATATACAGAAGAGCTTTTTAATTAGTGGTTGTCTGTTCAGTCTATAGCCTATACAGTAGAGATTATTTGGTTTACTAGAGACTAGTATAGATAATCATAAAAAACAACGGCTTTTAATATCACAAAAGTTGATAAAATAGTCTGAATAAAGAAATAGCATGAAAAAGGTAGTATATTTGAGGGAATTGAGTAGAAAGGAAAATTAATGAAAATATGCAAATGAAGTTTGTTTACAGTTTGGTATTTGTAATTTTTATTGGTTATAATTAGTAACAGATTTATCTGAAGACTGAAACAGTTCTATCAACTCAGGTTTTAACACTTGAATTTAATTTTCAAGAAAGAGAAACCAAACAAATATATAAATAAAAACATATGGGTATTATTATAAGAAGTCATAACTGACTTTTTTTCTATATACAGCAAAGCTCCGTAAATATGGACTCTTTTAACAGTCCATATATTTTGTATTGTAGAAAGATTTATGAACTAAATGTACATTTACATGAACTTATATGTACATTTTTCATTTCAAATAAGGTAAAAAAGTACCTTTTATTTCTATCAAATAGCTCGTAGCACAGTAGATAAGTGCTTGGATTTCAGAATCGTAACACACAAGTTAAACTATCAGTCATTCTGTTACATTCAAAATTGGGTGAATACCTGTATGCATTGCATAAATCCCCTATTTCCTCAAGCAATGGGCCAACATTGTAATCTGTTTTTTGGTTTGTTTGTTTTTTTGCTTTTCAATCTCAGGGATTTCATCATTATTACTATGACAACCATGAAACAATATGGAGTTTGGAATCCATTCCAAAATTGTTGGATTACACTTTTGTAATTGAGGACCCGGAGAAACGAAGAATTGTCCATGAAGTGATTGAAGCCTACATACAACAAATTTTGCCATTGCTTCCAAAATTCCACAAAGGTTAGAATTGATCATTTTTCTTTGCAACAATCTTTGAATTTGCTTCTTAAAATTGCTAAGATGGTTTGTATTTATATTTTAATTTTTATCATTTTATTTATCATTATTGTTGTTATTATTAACAACAACCACCTGATATATAGTGCAATGGATCTAGACGTAAGTTCAAAAAAGACTCATTTTCAATTCATTGTGACATTCATCTTGAGATTGCAGATTGAATCATGACTGTATATAGCTATATATATAATCTATGTATACTCCTTTGATATTCAATTTATATTTCATTAATTTCTAATTAGTTAATTTAGTAATTGATTATTTTAACTCTGCAAATAGGACCTAAATCTGTATATATATATGATAAAAAATTGAAGAAAATACACAAAACATGGATATGTGTTATGCCGACGTTATATCGTTTCAGTTACTGTTAAACTTCGTCAGGACATCAATTTATTTTAACACATATTCATGTTTTGTGTTTTTTCTTCAATTTTTTATCATACATCGTTGGAATTTATTTCCATTTCTTCTAATACATATATATGTGTGTGTGTATATGTATTTATTCATATATTGAATATACCATTTTTAATAATAATGCTAATAAATATTTTGGTGGTTCTAAACAGATCTGTTTTATTCTTATTATAGGAACCCTTTATGATGAACCCTCGATCTCAGTCTTATGAGATTAACCACTTTATTGATAGAGCCATTTTTAGTTATAAAACTATTTTTTTATGCAGGTCAAATTCATGGCGACTTGAATCTTTTCAATCTTTTGGTGCAAGAGAAGTCAGAATCTCCAGTTTCTGATTCCAGTGACGTATTAACCACATCAACAACAGACAGTAATTGCAGCAACGACCTGAATGCGAACTTGGACAACGAATATGTCCTAAGTGGAATAATTGACTTTGCTGATTCTACACACTCTTACCCAGTATTTGATTTGGCTTTGGTCACAGGCTATTTAATGATTGAATGTAAACTGAGTGACCCACTAGAAGTGGGAGGACACACACTGGCTGGATATTTGTCAGAATTCAATCTTCACCAAGTTGAACGAGAGGCTTTACCACTTCTAGTGTGTGGACGTCTAGTGCAATCTCTGGTTATGGGGATGTACACATACTTGAAGGATCCAACAAATGATTATACAATGGATTCGCAGAAACGTGGTTGGCCATTGCTTATGCAACTTTGGAGGCATTCCATGAAGGAACTTTATCTGTCATGGGAAAAGATTGCAGATTCCTACACATGACACAGAAGAGGACTCATCCTACCACAAGAAAAGTGAAGAGAATAAATGACATAAATTGTTACTTTTTTTCCCTTTTTTTGTTTTGAGGTATGATCTGAAGCACAGCAATATCTATATGGACAATTGCAGCAGTAATTTTAACAAACGCATTTTATGAAGAAAATCCTTTGATACCAATAAAATCAGAAAAACTCTTCAGAGTTTTTTTTTTTTTTAATCACCAGAGATATTACATGGACCATTAGGGTCAATGTGGATCCCGGTTGAGAACCACTTTGGATTTATTCATATCTACAGTTTTTTAGCTTTTTTTTTAGGAGAGTTGCGAGATTTTATTTTATGCTTTTATTACCTTTTATGCAACAGATTTTCAAACTTTAAAAGAAAAAATATAGAAAACAAATAAAAGTTTATTTCATCTTGAATTTTTGATATTCTTTATTATCTGTGAATGCCTCTTTTTTGGCAACCTTTCTTTTAGAAGTTGATTTTTAAAAACAAGTCAACAAAGAGAATCAACTTCGAAAAGGAATCATCCGATATTTTTCGACAAGGTAAGAATGATATTAAAACCAAGAATTAAAGGTTAATTTTTTTACTTATTCTTTGAACTTATCATGGTTTTTTGTTTCAGTGCTTCAACTTTGGAAATGTAAAATATATTTCAATTCCAGTTCCTATCTTCTGTCCACTTTAGGGATAATACCCATGAATACTCCTTCCAGTTATGGGTTAGATAATGCAATAACTATTTCTTCAAGCAACAAAAGATTTTCATTAATTGAATCATTATTTTTTACATTAAATCATTAAAAAACAGGCTGAGATCCCATAAAATGGGACTAACCTACCAAATTCACTTATTCTTTCAGTAGTCAAATTCAACACTAATTTTTAATAATACACAGAGTTTTTGGACTACTATCCTGATTTTGATTGTTATATACACAGTGTTTCAGCCAATATGACCTCTAGCTTTCTTCTGGTGTTATTTGCCAAACTCAGAACTTTGTGACATTATCAGGGGCTATCAGGAATCATGAACAAAACTCTTTATTCAACTCGTAGACAAAAACATTCATATCTGTTGAACTATAGGTTCAAGTAGACAATAGAAGATTGGAGAGGTGGGTTATAAACTTTATTTTGTTTATCTAGTCCATTTGCATTACTACTAAGTTCTATTGTGTATCATCAATTACCATTTTATGAGAATGGAAGTTGCTATTTTAATAAAAAGCAGCTGTTTCTTTCCAGGGATTTTTATTTTTTTAATAGTTTCAATAAGAAAAAAAGAATGTCAAGTTCATTTTTTTTTTTGGTTTTGTTTTATTTCTTACTGATATTTAAGATCAATCAATGACAAAAGCCTTTTAATTATTTTTTGAAAATAATAGTTGTACTACTCATTCTGGGAATGGACCAAAGCTACTACTTTTAATACGAACATAATATTATGATTGACCAACTGCGATTTGAATACTTATATTAAAATTCTAAAGTCCAAGCTATAGCTCCTAAGAACTTCTTTAAAAGAAAGGTTTTCTCAAGAATAGAAAGACAGAGAGAGATTAGATTATTTTGTTTAATGGCATATCAATCTTTAGAGTCCTTTAAGGTTAAGAACAATTTTTCTATATAATTACTTTGCCTTTTATAAACAGATTGTTTGAAGAATAGTAGTTGCACTAAATAACCTGTAGCTGGTGAAGGGGATATAAGGAGATTCATACCTTTTTCAAGGGCATTAGGTTTCAGGTGAACACCACAGACAAACTGCAATTTGATTTCAAATTCCAATGACTTGCCGCCCCTACAATGCAGAATCCCACTTTCAATCTCATAGGAAGCAAGGGAGAGTTTGGTTAGGTTTGCTTATATTTTATGACCCATCGACCTTTCTATGATCTAGTTATTGCGGGAGGGGGGACAGAAGAGAGAGACAACCAAATGAGCAGTAATAGAAAATAGGAGAAGTATGGACGGAAAGGGGTTAAAGAAAACATGAATGAGAACATCAATAAAGGATAGAATGGGAAGGGCAACCAAGAGAGAGAGAGAGAAAGAAAGATTGAGAGAGAAAGAGAGATTGAAGGAGAACTGATGATGATGAGAGAGAAAGAGCTGATGATGACAATAAGAGAGAGAGAGGAACAGAAATCAAATTGTGGGTGCAGCAAATATGAAGGTTTCCCAATCTGGGACTTGGAATCGCTTTTTATTCCATTTCCATAATACTTGTATTTTCTTTATCCTCATCATCGGCTCCCAAAGAGTCTCCTTCAGCCGTGCTATGCTCAGCCGTCTCTGGGGCCAATGTCCATGCTTCACTCTCACTTTTGTCAGTCGCTTTGCACTCATTTGGGCCAGACTCATTGCAGGTTGATTCAAACATTGTGTCTTCATCATCATCGTCCTCTGCATCCATCAAGAAAACACGACAGCGACGTCGGGAAGAAAAGAGCTGAAAAACAACATGTTTTGAATTGTTTTTTTTTCTTTTAAAAAACTTTGTTAAATATCTTTGAAATGATACTCTAGTATTCTTTAATATTTTTCCCCTTTCATTTGAATTGCCCATCCAAATATATTATATACATATGTCATTTATTGGGAGAGAGATAAACTAAATGATCTTGAAGTAATCCAGAAAATTTGAAATGATTGATGAAAGAGTCCTCTAAGGCTAATGACTAATAAATGGGGTTTGTGTAAAAGAACAAAAATACTTGTTTTTTTATGAAAGTTATTCAAACTTCTACTCTTATCTCCAGTGTCATTTTCACAACATTTCAACCAATGTATCCTTTGGCCTTTTTCAGGTATTACTTGAACTAGAAAACCTTCATGTCAAACTCAGGAGGCATCTTGGAACTGCAAACTTAACTCTTTATTTACTTTATTGAAATAGACTGTCCACATTCCATAAAAGGCATATCATCATTATGAATATAACACTGACAATGAGAGAAATCTGAATAACTTGAATAAAGGTAATCATCAAAAATCATTTTGACCATCAAATCAAAGATACTTGGTATAGTAAAAAAAAGTAAAAGTTCATAATACTTATTCTGAGAACACTTGGGATAATAAAGAAAAGGGATAATATATAGTAGCATAGCACTAAGCATGTCTTCAAAAAGAAATCTGCTACTTACTACGGCTGCTACTTTCCGACTTCCACTAACAGCAAAATTCAAGGCTTTCATGTTCTCCAATGGACGACAGGCTAATGGGTCAATATGATCTCCTACATTGTGGTTTTGTCTGAAATTAGAGAGATATAGATGACAAAAAACAAACAAACAGGGAAATTTGTTATGAAAAACAGATGAAAGCAAATGAACAACAGATGAATGCAAATGCCAACTCACAGATCAGACAGGAAGAGGTTACTTGTAGCATAAGGCACATTGGTGAACCAGTTGACATTGACAGCAGCAATGGGCAACTGGGCCAAAACAGGGTTGCCCCTTATCTCATCATGTAATAAAATTGAAAGAGTTTTCTCATCATAGTATGACACATCCAGAATACGGAACCTCAAGTCAAAACTGAAAAAAGAAATTCATAAAATTTTTAAAATAATTAATAAAAATTATTAAGTGAATAATGTATTAACTATTTACTAATTTCTTTGGATTCTATTATCTATATATTAATGCAATAGCATGTGAGTTATTTTGTGTGTCACACTTATATGAAAAGCAATGACTTTACCTCTCTTTAAAGCCATTCCTTATCTTTTAATAATCATTAAAACTATTTTTGTCATATTTTAAATAATAATCTTTTTTAATCAAAACTCAAAGAAAAATTTCTAATCAATTAATTTGCAGTTTTGGGCTATTTCACAGGATATGTTTAAATTTAAGAATGTTAAATTTACTTTCTAATATTTCAACTACGGTGGAATTTCCACAGGTTCTGCTAGTTGTTATTATTATAATTATATTGCGCACTTAGCAACCAATAGTTTTTACTGGAGTGACAAGTCTCCTCATGAACTCCAGCAGGCTACACACCATTGCAGTCAAAGACTGTATGGTGCAACATCTCTTTGGACTCTTCTGAGTCTATTTTGCACACCTGACATTAACAGAGTCTTACTATGTCAACTCATAGTGGTAACTTATGAAGGTAGAGTGACAATAAGTCTCCTCTGGCCCTCCAGCATATCTGACTACCTTGCAGTTAATTACTGCAGGCCCTTCTTCTTCTCATTCAATCATTATGCACACACACACATATTTTTTTACCTGATCCTAGACTTTTTTGGTTATTTATGCTGTCCTCATTAGTGCAGTTGTTATTATTATTATTATCTTAGTTAACCGAATATTATTATTATTATCTTAGTTAACCTACTATTATTATTATCCTATTATTATCATCATAGCTATCCTATTATTATTATTATTATTATTATTATCCTAATTATACTATTATTACTATTATCATTATTATCCTAGTTATACTATTATTACTATAAAAATATTCCTACTTATTTTGTAATTATTATTATTTTCCTAATTATACTATTATTACTATCATTATCATGTTCCTATTTATTTTGTTGATATTATTATTATTACTATTATCCTACAAACATCCGAGGAGGTCCTGGGGCTCTCTACCAAAAAGAACAGGCATTGGTTCGACGAGAACAACGAAGAGATAGAAGAATTGCTGGCGAAGAAAAGAGCTGCTCATCGGGCCCACCTGACCCTGCCATCCTTTCCGCTGAGGAGGGCGGCTTTTCGTCACACCTGCAGCATCCTTCAGCGCAAGATTAGAGAGATAAAGAACGAATGGTGGTCAAATCTTGCAATAAAAACCCAGCAGTGCGCTGACGTTGGTGACTACAGAGGCTTCTATGAAGCTCTGAAGGCAGTGTATGGCCCCACGTACCACATCCAAAGTCATCTGCGCAGTGCGGATGGCAGGACGCTCATCACAGATAGTGCATCAATTCTGAATCGTTGGTCCGAACACTTCCGGTCCCTCTTCGGAGCTTATCGTGTCATTCATGACTCAGCAATCGTCCGTATCCCTCAGCTTCCAACCAAAGTAGAATTGGACAATCCCCCCTCCATGATAGAACTCACTGAGGCCATAAAGCAGTTGAAGAATGGTAAGGTGGCAGGAATTGATGGCATACCACCGGAGGTCTGGAAACATAGAGGCACAGCATTACATAGCAAGCTACATGAACTCCTTGTCTGTTGTTGGGAGCAGGAAAAGCTCCCACCCGATGGTCTAGGTAGACCGAAAATGTTGGGACAGTTAGGGGAATATATAAGAACTCTGGACCCCTTAACAAAAATTCTTGTTAGAAAACAAGAGAAAACAGAAAG
>JAYKTE010213823.1:0-12278 GCA_036873565.1 Xipholeptos notoides | reverse complement strand
TGCATAAAAAAGATGTAATGGTGTTATCTCTTAAATTGTCCCCTCCCATAATATGTTAGCTTAAAGTTAATATCTACTATTCTGTTTGAAGTGATGAAAAGGCTCGGAGTGATGAGTTGTCGATGTGATGAGTAGACCATGATAAGTAGGCGGGTGATGAGAAGACCGTACACCATACGTATGATGTACTCGATTTTTAACGTATGAGGTCTTATAACTTAATATGTTTAGTTAGGTGTTTCATGCTTACAATTACTCAAACGAAAGTGGCATTTGAGTCCTGCAAGAGACTTGCAAAGCAGCCCACAATGGATGCAAACATGAAGGTTTTGGCAAAGTTCAGCTAGAATACTAGCAGATTCTTTTGAATTTTTTCTCGTCTTTTGCTCAGCTTTTCATTGAAAGAAAAAAACTGTTTGATGTCACTCTGGCAAGTAGATCTGCAGACCTTTCGTTGAGCAGCAACAGTAGTAACAATAGTTGATATTGGTAGATTTCAAAATATATATATATATATATATATGTGTGTTCATTATTCAGGCAGGTCTCATTGAAGAGTACCTTGATTCTCCTTTTTACAATTTTCCTTTGTTTTCTAACAAGATTTTTTGTTGAGGGGGTCTAGAGTTCTTATATACTCCCCTGTGTGTGTACTTGCATGCTTTTTGTATATAACAGATGTTTAATTTTGAAATATATAGAAGTAACTGTTTGACAATTTTTTGAGAAAAGATTTGATCTTTATTGTTACACTGAACATGATGGTGGTGATCTACTTTTTTTACATGCAAGAATTGATCAAAACAAATTTTGTAATTTGTAACGGCAGTTAATAATAAAAAAATTCAAAGGTTTACAGGCGCTAAAAATGGTATGCAAATGTGATCAATTTTAAATATTGGAAGATGCATAAATATATAGAAAGTTTTATAGTTTTAAGGTCCATTAAGAGAGGTTTTTTTTAAATCTTTTTAGAAATAGAATATTATTGATAAAAAAATAATTTAGAAATCGTTGAAGTTAATAGTCTGAATACAATCTTATTTAAATTTGTGCTTTTAGTTTTTTCTTTACAAATCTATTTACTAGTTAACAAGAAATATTGAATTTCCAATTTGCATATGATGCACAGGTCCCGATGCGCCTTGCTACAATTTTATATAAATGCAATTATTAATTAATTTTTTTTTAAATTTCAATTGGTTATATTTTGTTTTTCTCAAATATTATTAAGATAATTATTTTTAATCACTTAACTAAAATATTCTTTAAATACCTTTTTTTGATAATTTTGATTTACCCCCCACCCAAAAAAAAAAAAAATTTTTTAAATTGATGATTCAAAGGTTTTATAGACTGTTTGGCTTTTAAAAACAAAAGTATACTTGAAAAAAAAAATATATATATAGATATATAATTTTTTTTTTAAGTAGTTTCGTCACAATGAATATCCTTTAATTTTCTAAGGATTTTTTTTTTTCTTAAAGTAGATTATCTGTTATCTTTAAAGTTATATTGTCCTAGATTTATAGAACTAAAAATATTTTGAGGACTGGTATTAGTGATTTATTTTAACACAAATAACATCTTATTGGTGAAATCTGTATAGATTTTTCTAAAATTTGAAAGTTTAAAAACAAAGTTATATGGTGTTCTATTTGTAACTGAATATTTTGCTCCTAATTTTATATTAACATTTCTTTTTAATATTTTGTTGATATTTAAAAATCAACTGACTCAGTGTTTAATGTAAATCATTTTCTTCAGGTTGGCCTTTACTTTAGGGAGTAATTACAAAATCTTGTCAGTTCTTTTATCATATGTATTTATTGTGAGGGAATATAGTCAGAAAAGATAAAGTGTGAAGTTAAATTACGATCTATTAAAAAGATGAAATGCATGTTGTTGAAACCTTTTTGGATCCCTAAAAAAAATTAAAAATGAAAGTCTTCTTTCCCAACCAATGCATGATATTTTCTCCAGGAAAGGGTGATCTAACTATTTATTTTCCATATCTTCCTTTTCACTTACTACTGGCATTTTTGGTTTCTTCCCCACCCACCTTGAAAAATTAAGTTTTATACTATGGGTCAGCATGCATTCATCTCAACTAGCTACTTACATTTTTTTCCTGCTTTTAATGAAAAATTCTTCTATCAGTTTGTCTTGCTACTTGGCATGATGCCCGTGGCTAGCTACTACCCGCCAGTGCAGTGTTGCCCACTGCCCTCTAACTCTTTTTATAGAAACCCCAGAATAATCTGTTTATTGAGACTTCTCTTTCTGTCTCTCAGATTCTCGTGGTCTTCAAGTGCGGTGCAAGGATAAACCACCAACGCGCCTGTCTCTGGCCACGAGAGACTCGGAGTCATTTGAAGGAGTAACTGACAGTAAGATTAGTGAAAGTCGAATGGCCACACCATCTACTGGAGATAGGCCTACTCTTCGAGCATCAGGTTTGCCTGTGCCTATTGGAACATCCCATGATAACTCAAAGTTACGCGGCATTCTGCCAGAGCAACGTCGCATGGCACCAAAACATAGACCTTAATCAACATGCTGAGAGAAGTACAAACATTAAATTTTTAAAAATACATTAAAAAAGAGATTAAAAAGAGTTTAAAAAAAGATGAGCCAAAAAATGTAATAAGAAAAAACAAACTAAAAACATGGCCAAGATTGATATTTTGGAGGGATGAAATTTATGGTTTGTGTTCTAAGACCTTTTTATTAACTATGTATGTAAATCTTTTTATTTACATTTCACATTTTTCTCAATTCAATCTTCTGAGTAAAAACTGATGCAAAACTAATTCAGATTTTGAAAAAAAAAAATATATATATATAAGACAAAAAAAAAATTTCTATGATAAGTCCTTTAATCTTAATTTTTCTATTTATTTTGATCATTGACAAAAATTATTCTAACATCATTTAATTACCCCCAATATACATTCTTTGCCATTCCAAAATTAAAAAAAAAAATTTTTTGTTTTTAAATAACTGAACTTTGAGTGCATTATTTCTTCAGTTACTTTTCTTGCATCAACACTTATAATTACAAATACTGCTGCCCAACAAACTTCTAGAAAGTTGGAAAATATATTTTCATATAATGAACATATTTTCATTTCATCAGAAACCCTTTTTAATTAAAAAGAAATCATAAATATTCAAGAAGGTAGGGAAAAATTAATAGTTTCAACCATGTTTTTTGCATTTGTTATACTGTTAATGAAAAGGTTTTTGAAATTGGCAATAATGGATACACTTACTTGCTGGAACATTCTGGTCTCTTTGTTAAAGGAAGATCATTATTGGATGATAATCATGTTTGGCAAACTCTAAGAAGAAAAAGAGGCTTTCTACTTCATCAACTTGATTTAAAGAACAGTTAATTTTCTATTTCCCTACCTACATTTTTTATTTTTATTACAAATGGTAATAAAGAAATTTAAAAAAAACTAATTCTAAATATTTGCTCAAATTAACTTTGGTTTGAAGGTAACATTTGATAACCTTTTACTATTTTTCTTTTGCTTTATTATTGTTATTATTAAATAATTTTTATGCATCTAAAAATGCTTATAAATGTTGTGGATTAATAAATATCTTAAGAGTTTCCTAAATAGATTAGTAAACCTTATACTTATTGAGCCAGTTTCAAATTTAGCAAAGATACATTTTTATATATGCATTTAATGATCAGGTAATAAGTGAGTCATTTTTTATTTAATGATTATTTTCCCAATAATGAGACTTGTGATTTATGTAACAAATAGTTTTTTCTATACTTTTACAAACTGTTTTTTCTAAAATGAATTGAAACTATTTCTATTTTAAAAACAGAAACATTTAGATTGAAATAAATATATTTAAATATCTAGAAAAAACTCAATTTTTATAAAACCAATGAAATGTAAAGAAGTAATCTTTTTCTTTTTTAAAAATTATATCGGTTGCTTAAATTTTCATGCATATTTCATTGTTTGATTTAAGAAATTGTAAAGCAAAACTATTTTCACTATGTATTGATTATTTAATCTTAACCCTTATCCTCTAATATATGCACATACACACTCACAATTTATCATAAATCTATGATCATTCAACTTTATGACCATAGGCAATAGGAAGATACTTTTGCTGATCTTGTCCTGCCTCTTGATTTTGGTAGCTTCTCTTAATTTCTAAAAAAGTGAATCATATTAGACTCGGGTAATTGTGGTACCCTTTGCCTGAAAAAAATCTGTCCTCTATACTCTTTCCTGGTCACAGAAGACTGTGAGTATGGCTTTGCCAGCAGAAAGGTTGCATCCTTGTTTTCTTTGGAGGTTCTGAATCCAAGTGCTTCCACTGCACTGACTGAACTTCTGGATCAAAGTGATAGGCTCGTGTTTCATCCTGTGCAATCAGTCTTTAGAAAAACTTTGATGCATCTTCTGGGTACATCTCCAAATTTATCCTCGAGCATTCGACACATTCTCACATCTAAAATGGTGTCGGGAGATTGGAAACCCATCTGGCAGACACGTTATGCATATACAAATGGTCATGAATGATAGTTTCCACAGACCCTGTACTAATTTTGACCTCTTGGGTTATTTGGCAAATAGTGATGAATAAAAAATGACAGCCTAACTTCACTGACAGATGCCTCATCAATAGCAGAAAAGGGTGACCCAGTCTGGGAGCTCTTTCCACAGATTTCCAGCCATGTTTGATTTCAATGTCTCCTGTTGTGTGTGCCCTTACAAATACCAAAACTGGATCACTATGTGACATTCAACAGGCTCCATTTCACACCTGACTTAGCAAACACCTGTAAATCATAAATCAGAATTAGTTTAGAGCTGTAAATTGCCACATAACCAATAGAGATATAAACCATTGTATGTGCAAAATTTCAGCTAGATCAGACAATTGAAAGTGGGTCAGGGGCATTACTTATTGAACACCCCTTGTAGATTAACTAAGGGTATGAGAGTTGTTAATACAGTGTGTTGAAAAAGTTATTGTGAGCCCATAAATATTAGATGATGGATTAAATTTTGTAATAACTCGCTTCCCATCAATGACTTGATTCCATATTAAGGTCAAAGAATAGATTTCATTAATCATTTTTTTTTAAATAAACCAAACAATGAAAGATGCACAGTAGTTTTCTAAACAAACTATATCTACTAATGTTTTAATATCCATTTGAAATAGTAATTTCATTTCTTAATGAAGATTAATGTATTGACTGCTCTTAATTTTTAGTGTATTTGTCTTAAATCTTAGCAAAACATTTATTTTGTAAAATGTGTTATCAGAAATATACCACTTAGTGGAATATTTGTTTTTTAGTTGCAATTATTTGTACCTTTTTTACTTTTTAGAATGCTTATTTTAATGAAAACAAATGATACCAAGCAAATCATCCTCATACCCAGTGTTATATATTTTATCATCAACTAAGTTATTTAAAATTTCAAGGAAATGATTCAGGGTCATCATGGTGATCTCGTTAAACCCAAGCAAACCAAACCAAATCATGGTGATTTCAGAAATTTAAATGTTTGAATTAAATTATTAATCTGACTTAACAATGAAAATGGGTTTTGTATCAAACTGTTAATTTCTCCATTTCAGCCAAGTTCTTGACATTTTAGGTTCATAAACAAATTTTGAATTTACTAACCTTTTATGGTGTGTGTGTGGAGATTTCATGATTTTAGTTTTGATAAAATTTTTCGTTATACTTATTCCAGTAGGAAATTACTTGTAAACTAATGGAAACTCACCAGAAAGTGAGCAGACAGTAAAATATTTTTCATACCAATAACACAATCAACTGAACTTCTCCATGACACATGATTTGATTCAAACCAAGTGCTATTATACTTCTAAGAAATTTGAAGATATTGAATGTCTAAATTTAATTCATGGTTTTGTAACATAGAACTTTAAACTGTCATGAAAGAAGATAGAAATAAATGACAAAATCAATATTCATTAATTCTTGGATTGGATATTTTAGGTTTTATGAGTGCATATGTGTTTTCAAATAATACTTTAGGTTATATTAAATATTTTGAATTTAGAACCCCAAATTAAAGACAATGTGTTAAAATCAGTGAAAAAGAATATTGAAGTAGATCATCTTTATGTATTCTATAATTTGTAGACACACAAACTATTTAATTGATCTTTATATATTCAAATTTTTGAAATGTTGAAAAATTATTTTTTTTCTTGTATCTAGACTCATATTCTATATTTAGATCCTAAAATGTTTTCGTAATGACAAGTTAGTGTTGTGAATTACCGAATGAATACTAACCCAAATGAAGGTTGGAAATAAATTGGTAATCGTATAAAGATAACTGGCAATAAAATGCAATACTCTGTGTAAAATATGTCTATCATCTCAAGTAGTGATACAGTATAACAATTCTTTTTATTAAGGAAACTAAAATAACCTATTTTTAATATCATAATAAAACATAAGGAAAAAAAACTTGAAGAATGATTGCCTTTTTCAATAATAGTAAAAGTTATCCAAAGTATCATAAGAAAGATTTTTTTCTCAATCTTTTAATTAGTTGTTTTTTAATGTTAAAATTATCATCTAACAAAGATAGCATTGCAAATTTTTTTTTATCAGATAAATGTTACTTTCAGATCACACAAATATATAAGAGTGAAATTGTCTCTCTGTGTGTGTACATTTCCCTACCAAACCTCTCTATCAATTTTCGGCCTACAAACTTGAGATTTGACAATAGGGGTATTCAGACATGGGAAAAACATTTTAATTGATTTTGGCCCAAAAATTTACTCTGTAAGGGATCAAAATTCAAAGATTTGACTTTTGTGCTTCCTACCAAATTACTCTGGCAATTTTGGGCCTAAACGCTTGAAATTTTAGATATAGGTTACTTGGACCTGGGGGAAAACCTTTTAATTGGCTTTGAGCCAGAAAAAAATAAGGGTCAAATTTGGGATCAAAGTTGAAGAAACAAACTACTTTTGGGTCTAAACTTTGAAATTTGACAAAGGTTATTTAGATATGGCAAACTTTTTAATCAGTTTTTGGATGGAAATTTAGCTGGTGAGGGGTCAAAGCTTAAAGCACCCATGCAACACCGAGTTCTGCTAGTGATTTAAAAAGAATAAATCTAAAACATTTTTCAATATTTCTAAAAAGCTATAGTATGTTTTGCTTAAAAAACATTTATAGACAACTTCATTTCTTTCACTCATCTGAAAAATTATAAAAACCTAATTTAAATTTTTATACCTAATATTCTATTTTGTCAATTTTTCTTTTCCACTTCAATTTTTCTTATTTTTGTTTTGTTGTATCCATTTAAAAATGCTTTTTGTTATTAGTTACCTTTGTTGGTATTTTTAATTAATTTATTTTTTGTTTACTTTTTGTTTATTTTCACTCTTTTTTTTTTCTAGTAGTTTTGATTTTCATTTTTTCCTCATAATACTTCAGATTTCAGGTCGAAAAAAAAAAATTGAAGTTTGCTAGAAACGGAGAAGACTGACAGATATTATTTGTAAGCATCTTTTCTCATCAAAATCTGTCATGATATTTTTTTAATAATATCTATCTATCTATCTATTCATATATATATATCCCATTTTTTCTGTAAATCATTAAAAAAACATTTTTTTTAAACATTTCGAGTAGACATAACTTTGTTTGCTTCTTGAGAAAAAGAAACTAAGCTTGAAGGAAAAATGCTGAAACCATATCATTTTAGTTTTTTATTTGTCAGCTTGATCTCCTTTTAACCAATTTAACAAATTACTTTTTTGTATTTTTATTGACACTACCATAACAAGATATTATGTGCATCTACAGTACAGTCATTACTGTTGATAGTTACTAATAGTAAGATCATAAGGATGAGGTATCCTTTCTACTAATTTATGTACTTTCATTGTTGTTCTTATGAAAACCTTGATAAAAATGGATTTAGATTAAAGAACAAAGTTGACATATATAAGTTTGATATTTTTATATTTATAATAATAATGTGCTATCATAAAATGATAGTAGCATGCTTTATGTTAAAATAGTCTGTATTAATAATTTCACTTAGATACATACCCTATTGTGAAAAGGCTTCCTTTTTTCCTATGTTTGAAATATTGGAAAACTAATATCTATTGTCAGTAATGGCAAAAAAGATTTAAATTAAATATAATTTTAGTATTATTCTCATTGTATCAATAAAATTAACTCGCATTTAAGTTTTAATTTTTGCTTTTAAGTTTAAATCTTTTCTGATCATTATTTTACTTTTATTTTATCTTATGAAAAATAAAAGCCTAGACAATAGCCTTTTTGCAATACTGTATATCCTATTGTGATTCAAGACAATAACTTTTATACATTATTAAAATTATATGCATACTATGAAATTTGATTTTTGTGGCTATCACTCAATATGGTTTATAAAAAAGCTCATAGAGTTGTTAATCATTTACTTTGTCTCATAAGGATTGTAATAAAATCTCCTTCAAAGTTCTGTATTGATTTTAATTTGGATAAAAAAAAAACACCCAATCATAAGAGCATTAGTGACTGCCAGTATTGCTCAATGAAGGGAGGATTTATCACAAAATAAAGATAAATGATTAATAACTTTTTACCTTTTCTTTTTTTACATAATAGCCCCCAAAATTAAATTGTATACCAAATGCACTCAATGCTTCAAGTAAATTCCTTGAAATGATTTTCTTTGCACATTTTAAGTTTGACTAGAATTTATTTTCTCTTTATGATACTTTTTTTTAATTTAATTTTTGTTTTATTTCATGCTTCGAGGAACCAAATGTTCAGATGTAACTAATATTTTAATGGAATGTTTTAACTAGTTAAGATATTACTGTTTTTTTTGTTTTTTTTAATTAAAAACATTTTTCTCTCCCTTTATTTTCACGTAACCCTTTGCTTTCCCTTAAAAAATATAATTATATATATATATAGATATGGAAGTATTTATTCTCTTTATGATATTCTTGTGTATAGATCATATATACCCATTATTTAATCTATATTGGAAAAATAAATTTCTTTATATCTCTCTCCTTCATCTATCTAAACACCCTTTTCTGACTAGCAAGCAGCTGCACTTCTGCTTTTCTGTCAGGTCTCTGGCATCATCTCCCGCTTGACCACCAGATATTTTCATTTAATGTTCATTTGAATTTAATGAACATGAAATGCTGATATTACACCTATTCTTTTAAACAATGTACTGTCTAGCTAATGTTTTATTTCTTTAATCAGGCATTTTAAAAGTACAAACTTTTCTTACCTTAAGAATATTCATTCTCATCAATAAATTTATGTGTGCACTCATTTGCTTGTATTGAAATCTTTTTTTCCTCTCTTCTAAATCAAATTGATTTTGTTTTTTCTTCTTACCTACTCCCAAACCATTTGCTTCTCTACAAGAATTGAATTATCCTTTTGGAAACATTTTCCTTACATTCAGAATTTTACCTAAGCCCTTCTCACAACACATGACCCTAATTTTTTCCTTGAGATTTATGTTAAAAATTGTCTGTGCATACTGTACTTTTAAAAAACATTTTTTGTGTGTATGCATGAATATTTATATAATCCTTATATATATATTATATTAGGGTAGATTCGATTTTTTTTCACTCTTTTGAAAATGATAAAAAACGCCTATTATTGAAAGTTGTATATGGACATATTGAGTACTCATACAAAAAATACTTCAGCAGTTCTTTGAGCGATTGGCATCAAAAATTGTAGACAAGAATGACTGAAAATGCCTGATTTTTGCAAGATTTAGCTTGAATATTTGTAAGGAAACCAAATAATTTTAGTATTTAAATCATGAAATGTCCTTTTATTTTATAAAAAATGGCATAAAAGAAATGATGGATAATCTTCAAAATGTAAATCTACCCCACCCACCCCAACAAATGAGGTTATCCTTATTTGTTGGGGGAGGCAGAATTTACATTTTAAAGATTATTCATCATTTCTTTTATTAATATCAGGTTTTTCCGAATCTGAACTTTGAGAATCCCATTGAGAAATGGGACCATACCTGACTTATCAGATTTGCCATCATATTTCCACATCTGAGAATGTGATGGCAAATTATAAGTCAAGTTTGGTCCCATTTAACAATGATTCTTGAAGTTCAGATTCGGAAAAATCTTTGTCATTGGTGGTTCAAAAATGCCACATAATGTGACCAATGCACGGCATTAAAATTAATGGTTGGAATTATTTTTAACCATATTATTGTTCGTTCTTCACTCAAAGAATATAAAAATCAATTTATTGAATTAATAAATTACTTCTGAGATTAACAGGCTTTTTTATGAATAAACACTAACTTTAAAAATATTAACAAATCAAAATAATCATAAAAGTTGTATTTGTTTAAATAGTTAAGTCTCTTATAATAAATAAAAAAATCAACGAATTATTGATATTTTTAAAAGCGAAAGTAAATAAGAGGAGGTAATTTCAACCGGTGAATAGCATAAATATAAACTGTGAATAAAACTGCATATGTAAATAGATATTTTTAAATTAAATTAAATATTGTAGGGTTTTAATTCTTTTTAATTTTGTTATTTTCCTTTAATTTATAAATAAAATAAAATAGTGAACTTGAAAATATTTATAACCAAGCCTATTGTATTATTTTATTTTTGTTAAAGTACAGGTTTTATTTAAGTGACGCGGGTTCCCCCTAACACCATTTTTTGTTTAAATCGCAATTTATTCGGTCTTTAAAGTGTAATTCGCCAAAAAAAATACACACTTTTGAATAAAAATATTTTTTGTAATAACTTTTAACATGTTTTTGCAACTTTCTTTAAGGGTCTTTATTTACAGATCCAAAATCGACCTACCCTAATGTATGTATATATATATATATATATGTGTGTGTGTGTGTATATTCTTTCTTTTTTTCTCCTTTTCCCTTACAATTTCATTATTTGAATATTTCCACAAACTTTATTTTGTTACATACTATTCATGATAACTGAAGTAACAGACTATTTCATTGAACAAATAGAAAAACTTCTATGTATGAAATTTTGTTTGTATAGATTTTCTTTTCAAAAGATATTTTAAATTGATTTTCATTTAATTAATCCCATCTCTTGAATTTAAGAATAAATACTAGTCAATAAAATAGTTTTAGTTGGATGCAAGTTCTTGAAAACTTGATGTTTGATGATTACCTAAGATCTCAAACTGATAAAAGGTGCAATTATGCAAAATGCTTTCTGTTCTATAACCAATCTGAAATTTGAGTAGGAGAAAACAAATTAGAGATTTTTATAATGTTAGTGGAATATTGAATTATGACCTAATATGTTAGAACATATTTTGAAAATGCCTGTTTATTCTATATAAACACTTAAAAGTATTTATTTTAATTGTATAATTTAGCAACTTGACACTAGTGTATATATGTAACATAGAAGATTCAGTATATATCTCCATTTGATGTTTGTTTACTAAAATCCATCATATTAAAGCACTGATAGTTTTCAGTATTCAGTCATAATCCTCATAAAAAATATTGATGCATAAATTCTCTGCCAAAACCTTACATTTACATAATAAAAATATAAATAAATTTTTAAAATCATCAATTATCAATTGACCTATGATTTGTAATTTTTTTCTTTTTTGATTTTCTGATAATTTCTTAATACTGAATGAATTACACAAATTTTTATTATTACAAATTCCTTTTTTAAAACATTAATTCCAATTAATTGTTAGAGGGGATCAAATGTTTTTGTGAGAAGTGTAAGGTTAGAGAAACCTTCCCCCCAGGCAAAAGGTTGATTGTTATTTAAATTTCAGATTTTTCCTTCTAAAACTGGATAATTATGTTAGTTTACAAATTTGGTGAGTAAAGCCCCCCACACACGTGCACACAAACACACTTGAAGAAGTAAATGAAAATAGGTGTTGTTTCAGAATACTCCAAATAAAAATTGATAATAAAAACAAAAATCAGCTTCCTGAAGAGTGCCTCTACAAATAAGAGTAAGACTGAAAATTGCATTTATGAATGCAAAACCGTGTTGCGAGGCAGTTGTTAGTGTTTTTTTTTGCACGATATGGTCTGCAGGTTTGAACCCCACTTAGGGTTTGGAATAATAACATTGCATGTTACTGGTGAGATCCAATAAGATCAAAACAGCTGTCTATTACTATGTTTTAAGTTCTGCAAAATTTTGCGTTTAATCATAATGTT
>JAYKTE010213712.1:2500-12280 GCA_036873565.1 Xipholeptos notoides | reverse complement strand
TTTGCCTGAGACAGCTGAAAGTGAATGTAGTGGTTTTTGACTGGGATTTGAACTAGTGTAATACGATTCCAGAGACCGAGCTTTTTCCACTGCTCCAACCTCGCCGTCTTCACAAATATAATAAGAATAAAGAGAACTAAAAAATAGGGGGGGGGATAAAACAGGTAACAAACTAGAACAGAACTTATTACGCCATGTTTTCTTTTGGATGAGAATGAAAGTAATCTGTTGTTTGACTTAGAATTGTAGAAACTAAACACCTTTATGCCTTGCACCTAGAGTTTCAAATATCTACCAAGACGCATGGTGCAGTGGTGCTAGCAGATAGTTTATACAAATTCTAAGTAAACTTCATTTGCAGGTAATAGGTTCAATCTTAACTGCAGTGATAAACAGCAAAAGAACCACTAGCATTATATTGATTAAGGAATTCATTGAAAGGAGGCTTCATAATTTGGTAAGGATTTTTATTAGCGGAATGACGTCTATGCCTTTTACAGGATTGGATTTATAAGACCGAAAAATCCAACCTCCTTTGTCCTTCGTGGCGCAGCGGATAGAGGCGTTGAGTCTCCACGGTTCCGGGTGAGCATTGGCAGAAGATAGCGGTTTAGATTTCTACCCAAGCCGACCAGACGTTTAATTGGTCAAAACGTGGTGCGATAGACAACTATGAACGGCAATGATTACTGGGGATGCGGTTACAAGACTCAGGGTTTCTATCCGGGGTCACGGTTAACCGAAGGCCAGAGGACGAGTTGGCCGAAACCTAGTGTAATATCACCTATAAAAGATGAGGACAACAGTCCACTAATAAAAATTATTACTGAACAACTAGCATTGTTTGACAGTATAGTGTAATAACACCTGATATTTGCATTTACGGAATAAGGGAAGTCTACCTCCATAGATTCTATAAAGGGTCAGGCTCGCAGGAGACATCTCATAAAGGTCAGAGAGTTGAGGAAGGTTAAAGGACACCGGTTGTTAGCCACAGCGTTAGCTTCACAACATAACTTGAATTATTGTCGACTAATAATGGAAAGTAAACGTTCATGAATTGTAAAAACAGAAACGACAAAAAGAGAATAGTTTCAATTAAAAAGAATAGAATAAAAACAAAAACTAATTAGAAGACACTCCAGTAAATAAATACGAAGTTTAATGATGAGGTTATCAAATACTCTACATTTTTCAAAAGAAAGTCAATTTCATTTATTAAAAAAAAATCATTTTGATTTTTGATAATTCAGAAAAAAAAAATTACAATCGTGAATTCTATTCTGTACAAGTGTCTAAATTGAAAATGACAATGAAATATTAGATTAACAGTTAAATAAGTTAAAATGCAAACAAGAAAAAAAATTTCTTTTAATTCACAAACTAAAAGATAATGAAGTAAAGATCGAAAAAAAAACAAACTTAAACCCCAGATTTTTTTCAAAAAAGGAAAAGACTTGTGTGTGTGTGTAGAATATGTGTATATATATATATATATATATATATATATATGATAAAAACATTTAAAAAAAAAAACAAGGATATAATTTATGCCGACGTCATAACATTTCGGTTACTTTTAACCTTTGTCGGGCTATCAATTTATTCTGCTCGACGAAGGCTAGGGGTAACCGAAACGTTATGACGTTGGCATAACATCCTTGTTTTGTGTTTTTTCTTAATTTTTTTAAATATTAAATCGTTGGAATTTATTTTCACTTTTTCTATTATATATAGCTATATATATATATATGACGAAATGATAAAAGAGTAAAAAGAGTCTAGAAAGCATTTTCTACTATTCCTTGTTTAATATCTATTATGTACAAGTATTTATTTAAAAAGAAAATGAAATATTTGATTAACATTTAAATAAATTAAAATACAAAAAAACAAAAACAAACTTTTAAAAAAATCGCACAACTAAAAAATTGAATAAAAAATCGAAAAAAATGTTTGAATTTAAGAAAAAAAAAAAAATTAAATAATCATAAATTTACGAAAGTCAAATTATTTTATAACTTTTTTTTATAACTTCATGCGTGTTTAGCGCTGATATTTGCATAATTTTCTAGACTTTAAAAATACAGAAAGACAAACTAGAAAGTTATAGAATACTCTGCGTAGTTGTTGTTCCATTGTGCAGATCCACAAAACCCCATGGATAAGATCATTAGTAAAAGAATGAAAGGAGACACCCTAAATATATGAAGAAAATGATGTAGGACTTCCAAAGAATCATTTGTGATTCAATTTAATGCTTAATACTTTTAGAAAAAGCATAGAAATATTAAAAACAAATAGATAAAACATTTTTTCATTAAAAAATCCTTAATGTTTTATTGGCGAAATGTTTAAGCGGACTAGGGTCATCTTTGCATTTATTAAATTCATATTTTGGTCAGTTTATCATTTAGCCTTCCTTCAGGTTTTAAGGAAAAAAAACTGCACTGATTTTTTGGTTCTCAAAATAATGTAATTAATTTTTTAGATTATGCTTGGATTAAATTATGCTTGGTTTACATCTTTTTAGAAATAAGGTTTCTCACTTATTTTTATTATTCTTATTTTGTACACAGAGAACACACACTTTCGGTTTAAAAATTAAAGACATTTTAAAAAATACCAAAGTCCAGTTTTGATTTTGACAGTGAAAAGAAAACCTGTTGAAGACCAAGGATAAAGTTGCTGAAACTTTGTGAATTTAACAAATACAAAAGATGATACATAGTCCGCACAATAAATATACAAATTATCAAGCCTCATAAAAGATACCGAAAAACAAAAACGGTTTTATTGAATATTATTATCAAAGGTCGAAATAAATATTAAAACCCGACCCCTAACGGATTTAAAGTATTTCGGGGATTGGCAGTGTTCTATTTATTTACATGTATTTTCCCCCATCATGTATTTAATGAAGTTTTATTTGGAGAGGGGATGGGTTATGGATGAAAACGGCTTTTCCTTTGTGAAATCAAGCGAAATGCGATGGTATTTTTTGCGAAATTTGATTTAGAATAAAGTAAAAGTTTTTAATTTTTTGATGCAGGAAAAAGAATTAGTAAATTTCTTTAATAGCCAGGTTTCCTAAATTGAATTTTAATTACAAAAAGTTAGAATTAAAAAAAAGAACTATGAATAATGCTTTACATTATGTATGAGTATAAATCCCAATTATAAATGAAAACACTTTTAAAATATGGGATTTTTAACGTAAATTAATGAAAAAAGAAAAATTAGTGTTGGTTATAGGAGTTAAATATAAAAATTAATTGATGAGCAATAAACGATAAAAAACACCAAAAGGTTTAACTTTAAACTAAGAAGCCGTAGACCCTTACAGAAAGAAAAGGCTTTACCTGGTGGTGGTGTTCCGTGCAAAATATAAATCTTCGAATTCTATAGTTACAAAATTCATGAATCATTATTATCATTATTCAAAATGACACAATTTGGAAGTTTTCGTAGATAATGTCGAGTCCTGGATTTTAACTTTTTGGATCCTGAAGGGCCGATAAATCGGCCCTTGTGACCTTTGGCAATAAATGACACAGCAGATATTTTGACCCTTCGTGGTCCTCTAATAGTACGGACGGCTCTGATTGGCGAGTTGGTAATTTTGTTAAGTCAGAGTCCAAAGGGTTTAAAATTACTAACTAGCTAACCAGAGACAAAACAACGTTAACCAAAAAATAATCACTTTCGGCCAACCAACTGTTCTATAAGATGACCATAAAGGGCATAAATATTGGCCGCATCGTATTTTTCACTATGTCGCCTGGGCCGATATATCGACCCTTCAGGGCACAATTAAAGTAATTTCATAAGAATTATTTAGATTCCGATAAATACTATTCTGTTAGCCAAACAATGTTTTTATGGCAAAAACACGCTAAGAGAGAGACAACTAGCCAATTTGTAAATGAACCTTGTCAATTTTTAGATTTTAAGGTCCCAAATTGAACTAATTTTATTCCTCCTAACCACTATACTTAGATTTTAGTCGGTTTCCAAATAACTTTAGTTTAAAAGAGGATAAAGGTGGGGGTGACAGCCAAAACTGCACAACCAACTTCACCTATAAAATTACAAAAATTCTTCACCTAAGTAAAATAGAATAGAATTTAAAAAAAGATCTAAAATCGCGAAAATAAATTTTTAAAGAGTATATAAAAGGAGTTACAACAAGTATTAACATGTTTTTAAATATGTTCTCTCCTATTTCTAGGGAACAAGACTTTTAAACAAGTCAAATTATGGTTACTAAAAATCATTTAAAAGATGAACAAAAAAAAAAAAAAATATCGGACCAGTTTCACTAAAAACATTGTCAAGTTAATAGTTTTTTTTTATGCCAAAAGGGATGTGTAGTGTCCACCTTTTTTTTGTAAATAATGCACATGTGTAAAGCCCGAGGGAGTCACAAAATCATTTGTGGGTATGTGTGTGTGTGTGTGTGTGTGTGTGTGTGTGTAACAAACGTTATTTCGAGTCATTCAACAAATTGAAAAGTAAAAACGACTCATCAGTGATGTTCTAGGATTGAATCCAATTTTAGCGTAGAAAATTCTAGAGAATTATTTGAGAATGGGAATATTATTCCCATACGAATTATTTTGCTCTAAATAGTTCTTGTTTGGAAAAATTAACTATTGAAAGCGTGTAACTAAATCATTGAAGCGGGTCATTTTTTTCATGTTATCGCTTCTTCGCTATCATGGTAAATATAAATAATTAAAAATGTTATTATTTTTCGAAATTCTGGAGATGAAGTATAATGAATTCTAAAAGTATTATTATTAAAAGTATTATAATGAAGAAATAATTCTCTGGAATTTGCGTCGCTAAAATTGGATTCAGCCGTTCTTAGTTTTTTTTTCTTTCGTTTTGTAATAAAAAAAATCTTAATTGTTATCACTTCTATTTACACAAATCTGTAGATAAGCTCTTCCGCCTTTCAACAATTCTGAAATTAATTTAACCCTTTGAACCCTGAACGGCCGATCTATCGGCCAGTGGCGATCTAGCAAAGAGGACGACGTGGTCGATATTTCGGCTCTCCATGATTTGCTAATTGGTAATGTTACTAATTATGTGTCTTTTTCGCCAGTTATCGCTTTTTACCTCAGGGTCGAAAGGGTTAAAACAAATTTTTTTGAAGGGTGATAAATGTCAAAATAAATGTAAAAATATTTCGATTAATTTCAGTAATCCACACATTCACAGCAAAAGGTAACGGCCCTTTCCTCGAAGACCCAGTGCTGTTCGTAGCGCGACTCCGTAGTTCCGCTGGAAGGAATTGGCACGCACGCGTCTGACTTTCTCCTCAGCACTTTGACTGTAAAAGCCTTGGGTAGACACCGGAAGTGCGAGAACCAGCAATGTTCACTCAAACAACGAACGCTGCGAAGGAATTGTGGGAAATGGTCGTTTCCCAAGTCTCTCCAGACCAGACTCATCAGACATTTCCAAGGAAGATGGTCTTGTCCGGAAACACGACGTGTCGCTTTTTTCTTTCTAGACTTGGCGAAACGTCGAAATCTTCTGAAGAACCATTCTGTCGCGTTCCGCTTAGCAGCCCTTCTTCGGTACTCTACGCTTTCGCCCAATTCGCGGACGAAGTCGCTGTCGACATAAAAATCTGGTTGTTTGTGGCCATAAGCAGAAAACTGTTGATCCTGCTGGTAAACCTGTGCTCTTTTGACGAGCGAATCTGGCCTGTAAGTTGGTCTGTCAATGGACATGTAACGAACATTGAACGCAGTGCCAAGACGGGATAATAACTCCTCGGTCGAACTTTCTGGACACATTGTTTTCACTCCAATCAAGACATGATGGCCGCTTACCCCGACAGGAGACAAACCGGCTATTTCCTTATTGGCGGAAGAAAAATCATTCTCAATCATTGGCCAAGTCTCGTTTAGAAAATCAAAGTTGGTTTTAAGTTTAGAGTGAAACTCGGTTGATTTTCTGGATATTTTATGTTTGGTGTGAGTCGGATTTTCTTTTGCTGAGAGAATGAGAAAGTAGTGTAATAGTAAAAGCCCAATTAATTTCACTGGAAACATTTTGACAGGAGTTAGAAGGCTTTTTGTTCTTTTGAAGTTAATCCATTAGAAAACAATTTAAGTAAAGTAAATACATAAATAAAATGAAACGATCCAAGTTGTTAAAAATCACATTTGAGTTTAAAGCGATTTTTTTCCTTTTTTTTTTTTTTAGATAATCCTTTAGAAAAACAATTCAAATAAAGCAAATACAAATAAACCAAACAAATTGGTAAAAATATCACATTGAATTTAAAGCAATTTCTTCTCCGTTTTTTAAAGTTAATCCTTTAGAAAAACCATTCAAGTAAAACCAATAAGATTAAACCAAACAAATTGGTAAAAATATCACATTGAATTTAAACCGATTTCTTCTCCGTTTGTTTGTCTTTTTTTTTCCTGAATAATTTTTGATTCTGCCTGAGTTTCAACAAACGCGTGTATAAGGAAAAGTATAAAATAAAAAGAAGAAAAATCCGTTTTAAGGTCTTGCTGTGTATTTTGTAACAAGATCGGGGTCAGCTTCATGCTCTAATGAAGAGCGTCCATATGACCAGGAAGGTAGGGAGGACAGGTTTTGTCCATTTCAAAACTGGGTGCAAAGAGCAGGTTAAATAGCGAAACTTACGGGTGATGGGGGGTGGTAGGAAAAACAAGCCAGTTAAAATAGTGAGGCAAAAAAAAACAAAAAAAAACATGATCTGGACTACAATAAAAATGTGATTAGAGAAATTCTGATATCCTGTTATCTTCATGTATATACTAAAAATATTACCCGGCAATGTTCGGGGTTTTCTTCATGAGCCTTTTGCGCTCATTACACATTTTCATCTCTGTCTTTTGTCATTCCAAGATAATTTTCTAAGAAAACTGCCGTAACTTTTTTAAAAGCCGAGAATTACCTTAGAAACATGATCAATTTAGCTATCACTCGGCAGTAGCAGTGATAGAAGCATTCAACCCCCAATACATAAACGTGCAAATGAAAAGCGCAAAACTATAAATTTTCATTGTTTTGGTGGTTTATTATTCATGTTATTTATTCAATACACTTCTAAAATAAACTATTAAAGTGTTTTCAAAACTTATGGAATTCAATATCTTGAATCTTTTTAAATCGTAAAAAACACGCTTCTGTAGAAATCGTAGTGCGATTTCTGACGTAATGAAATGCATTAGATTTTAAAATTTTGACATTTTTAGAATTAGAAATTGTTATACACTGCTAACTCTACGCAGCAGATGCTACGATACAATTTTTCAAGATTATCATTATTCAAACATAATTTATAAGAAATTTTTTTTAATAAATGTTTAAAAAAATTGAATTAAAAATATTAAAAATATAAATAAGAATTCTTTTTAATAAAATATGTTTCAATATATGGATATATAATAATTATTATAGTCTTTCTATATAACAGGCCATTTAAAAAAATAATATAATATTATTTATATTGTTGTTGTTTTCATTCATGTATATTTTTCACACACACACTCACACACACACACATATGTATATATATATATACATTATATTTACTTCGTCGAGCACCAACCCAAGTTAGGCACAAGGACATTTTATGTGCTCATCTCTGGGCTTTTGTAATCAGTGTTGCCCTTCACCTAGCTGAGTTACTCTCCCGAGTTTACGAGCCTCATCTGCCAGAGACACCTGAAAGTGAATGCAATGGATTTGACTGGGATTTGAACTCTTGTAATACGATTCCAGAGACCGAACTTTGTCCACTGCTCCAACCTCACTATATACATGAACCATTACAATGGTATGATGTTATTTATAAAAAAAAACTGAAATGTAATTGATATTCATACGAGTTTGCGTTGAATGAGATCAATGGCGTAGTTGACCCGACTCCACTGAACAATTGAGACAGAAGCCAGTAATTAGAAACACCCCAAAGCCATAAAAGACCGTAAAATAGAGGACCCAAACAATGCCTTAAGTTTCAATTTCTACGACGAAAGGAAAGGAAGAATGTTATCTTTTTTTTAAATTTTTTAACTTTTTACAAGGGTTCCTGTTCTGGGTGTGTGTCATTCGTAGGGCTGTGAAAATATTATTTTATTAAAGAATATTTCATTTCATTGTAACTTGCCTCTTTTGCGATTTTACCATTTCTTTTATTCTGTAAGTATTAGTAGGGGCCCTACAAATAACCGCAGAATTAAAAGAAATGGTAATATCGCAAAACAGTAAAGTAATGACGAGAATATTCTTTAATAAAAGTGTATTGTCACAGCCCTATAAATGATACATATTTATTACTTTATGTCCTAACAATCTCTGCATCCGCTTAAAAGTTCTTTTGTTTTTGTTTGTTTGTGTTTTACAGCATATCAACCATTTTAGGTCATTTAATGCCGAGAACAAATATAGTTCAAATATGAACACAAAAAGAAAGACTGGGATTCAAACTCGCGTTCTACGATTCCGGAGTCCATCTGTGTGTCAAAAGGGCCAAATCAATTTCCTCAGTTTTTTTTTGTATGGTTTAGTGTTAGTTTTGGGAGTGTCCACTTAGGAATACCAGGTACACCATTAAATGGACGAGTCGTTGGCTTTAAGAATGAACGGGAGCAGTCGAATCTACTTAGAACCTCGATTTAACCAACATTATCTCCCCTCTTCGTTACTCACCCGCACGCTCTAATACTCCCACATCAACCGACCAGGAGAGCTGCACAGCTTAATTGCTGAACGTCTTCGAGATAGAGTTACCCGATTGAGCATCTTACTTATTTTCAGAAGCATGATAGTTGCACTATTTAAGTCCCAACTGGTGAAGGGGGGGAGTATGAGAAATCTGCCTTTCCACGTACTATTTGCTTGAAAATTAAAATTATGTAAGGACAAATTATACCTCAGCCTTGGGTAATAATTTAATGAAACAAATATAAATTCTTAGACTTTTAAAAGCAACTACGCTTATAGAGATACTCGACCATGCTTGAAATTTTATCTTAATTACCGACCGGATTTTTAATTTTTTTAAAAAATTTTTTTTTTTACTAGTATTTATTTTCCTGAAAGAAAAATCTTGTCCACAAATTTAACTCGATTTTAAAGTAGGGAAAAGTAAAACGAAACTGGCGTTTATTTTATTTTATCCTTGAATGTTTCTAAAAAAAATAGAAAAAAATAATGACATAACAGGGCGGTATGCTTCACATTGGCGATCCATGACTTCCACTAATGTCTGATCTTATAATTGAAAGACAGAGATTTTACAAGAAATAGTAATTTGCTAATAAGAGCTATACTTGTCATGAAAATTCGAAAAGTGAAAACCAGCCTATCATCGACACCTATAATCTCTCTCTCTCTCTCTCTCTCTCTATATATATATATATATATACATATATATAAGTGAAATTGTCTCTCTGTGTGTGTATGTGTGTATGTATGTATGTATGTGTACATTTCCCTACCAAACTTCTCCGTCAATTTTCGACTTACAGACTTGAGATTTGACATTAGGGGTATTCAGACATGGGAAAAGCCTTTTAATTGATTTTGGCCCGGAAATTTACCCAGTAAGGGGTCAAAATTCAAAGGTTTGACTTTTGCGTTTCCTACCAAACTGCTCTGAAATTTTGTGCCTAAATACTTGAAATTTTAGATATAGGTTACTTGGACCTGGGGTTAATAAAAGAATATTGTCATAGCCCTAATGATGATTGTATTTTCAAGTTTTTAGCGGTTGGT
>JAYKTE010213601.1:0-12280 GCA_036873565.1 Xipholeptos notoides | reverse complement strand
GGGTCAACCATTTTCCGTGTTGGGAAAAAAAAAAAAAAAAAAAAAAAAAAAAAAAAAAAAAAAAATCGCAGTTTTCCCTTTAACCCGGCGTTTTCCTGGCGTTTCTCATTCTGTGCACACCCACTTCGTTTTTAACAAAATTCACCCAAACTTTGGATCTAGGTTTCCGATGCGACTATTCTTTGCATGACGTTAACACTTTGAAAAAAAACCAGCGTTGTGAACCCTCTTTTTTAGCGTCTATTTTTACCCCATTTTTTACATCTGTTTGACTAATAATGTTGAAACTTGTGAAATTTCTCACACAGATGCTCGGCATGGTGTACATTGATTGCCAAAAAAAATTTTTTCGAAAACGTCAATTTTAAGCCAATTTGATATGTGGATATTTAGTCAGGGTTCATTTTGCCAAAAATACCTCATTTTTCAATTGATCGGCAATAAGTTTTATCAGTAAGAGCAGACGCTACCCATAACCGTTCCAAAATGATCTCCATCAACTTCTGAGATTTTGATCGAGATGCTATACAGCAAAACGCATTTTCCGATTTGGCTGATATTTCGGCCTTTTTTTCAGCGTTTTTTTATGTTTTCCACCTTTTCTGTTTTCGGTGTTCGTTTCAAATTTCAGATATACGTTCTGTACATGGTCCTATTGCCTGTCTTGGTGAGAGTTCATTAAATATAAAATTTCATAGGTGTTTTTCATGGTGTCTTATTTTCCTGCATTTTTTCATTTCCAAACGCTTTCGACAGATTTTGCCAAAATTTCACACAAAGATGTAAAATAGTGATTTGTGTCCAATTGCAAAAAAAAAATTTTCAAAAAAATGTCATTTTTTTTTTTTTTTCACATCCTGCAATTATCTGAGGGTTCATTCTGGAATAGTTTATGCTTCTATTTTTAAAATTCATTCAAAATTCACGTGTATAAATTTTGTATAATTACAATTAATATGGCCTCATTATTTTTCAGGGCTGTCCGGCTGTATTGCGAGTACATCACTCGCAATTGCGAGTGAATTTTCAAGTTGGCGACTAAAAATTTAAAAAAAACTTGTCTTTCTGGCGAGTGTATTTTTTCACTGACAAATTTTCCATTAGTGAATTAAAAATGCCTTTTCAACTTTTTATAATTTAAAAAAAAATAAAACGAGGAAAGTCAAAGTATCTAAACGATAAAAGATTTAATAGAACAATATACCTTTTCTTTTTTGAATGAAGGCTGTCTAAAGAATTATTTCTAAAATGAAATTGATCATGTCGTTTGATTTCACATGACAGTCCTTTAGGCTTTTTCTTTTGAAGTATCCAAAACCAAATATCATTGAAAAAAGTTAGAACTTAGCATTTATGCTAATTGGTTGCAGTTTAAGGTCTTCCGAAAATTAAAAAAAAAACAGCTTTATATGTTGTTTTTTTGTCAACTATCTTAATATGGAGACAGGGGGGGTGTAAAGTTTGAGAAACATTTCTCTAATAATGTTTTGTTTATTCGAAAAAGCATAAGATTTCACATAAAAATTGACGAATAAAAAAAAAATTGTGAAATGGTACAATAATTCACATACACCCTTGTAATTTTTTTTTTCATCTATTTCAAATTTTCACAGAATTATTATCGATTTGATACTAATCTAACAAATTATCCAAAATAATTTCGAAAAAATAAATTAAGATTTTTAAAGGGTGCGCCCTGCGCCCATACAACGCTTTAAATCGATCCCCACGAAAACGAATCTTTTCCAAAAATAATTTCAAAAAAAGTATATTTCTTATCATTTTGATTTAAGTATTCAATTAAAAGACATAGTAATTTTCTTAAAAAGTTCATTTCTCACAAACTTTCATACATGTTTTACAAGTTTTAAATATGAAAATAATTATTTTTCATTAACCTAAGGTCCATATCTGGCTGAATTCAACCCAGAGAAATCCATTGAGAAGTGGATTTCAAACGGCAGAAGAAGGATTGCTACTGTTGTGTACTATAAAATACGAAACTAAGGTACTGAATAATATACTGAATAAAACACGCGTGTGACACTTTTCCTCTGAACCTGTGTTTGTCTCTATCATTTATTATACCACATATTACTTCATGGTGGCAGCGGTAAAACAGAACCACAAACAAAGGAAGACCCCGTGCACATTTAAAAGCCCAATCAAAACTCCGTACGGGAAAAAGAAATCGACATTAAATCAACATGAAAAAAAAAAAAAAAATTGCGACAACGAACGCCTGTCAGCCATTTTGTCTTTTCAACTAAACGCCTTTTGTGAGTACAAAAATAAACCCTCACTACCGATATTCAGAAGAAATCTTGTCATTTTTAAATGTCTAGCCTTACAAAAACAATATTTCAAAAGTTTACTGTCTGCTAGATAGTTTTCTGTCGACGATAGAAATTTAAAACTTTTCATATATCAAACCACGTATAATTCTTTTTTTTCACCTTGTCTAACACGTTGTTACAAGAAGGCAAACTACCTTGTCCTAAAACAAGAGCCCTAATAAAATGGCAAACCGTATACCAGAAATGCAATGGACTGACCCCGACCTTAGTGAAGCGTTATCGCTATTTAAACAAAAAATGACGTTATATTTAGAGGACGAGGACATTATGGACACAGTTAAGCAAGCCAGAAAAATCTGCCGTGGCATAGGTGACGAAGGTCTAAAACGGCTCAACGCTAGCGGTTTGACCGAAGAAGAGAAACGTTCACCACAAAACCTCTGGAAGTTTTATGAAGCACAGATAAATACAAACGTGCACTTCCGAATCCACAGGCTACACTTAATGCAATATAGGCAAAAACCTGTCGAAAGCTTAGATGACTTTGTAACAAGAGCCAGGACGCTTGCATTAAAGTGCGATTTTCTGAAGAGGAATTGCATGAGAGGATCATTGAACTGATAATTGCCTCCACACCATATGATGCTTTCAGGAGTGAGCTGTACGGCAAGCCCAAAGGACACAAGATCACAGACGTCCTCACTGAAGGCAGAAAACAAAACTATCACTCCATCAATAAAGACTCGATCAGGTAGGAAAGTTCATTTCCCAAAGAAACTTAATTCTTACTGTTATTTCTAAATTGAGATCTATCAATTTCCCTAGAGAGGGGTGTGAACAGATATGAGTTGTCTTCCCTTGTTTAGCTTGAGAAGCACGAGTTATGTACCTTCAGAGTTAATAAATATGGCTTCCTGACTTAGATGTGTCTTCACATGTCTCTATCTTATATCTCTTAATATTAATGAGTGAATAATATAAACGTATTATTTACAAGGGGGCTATGTCGTAACCACAGTTACTACCATTTGAAAATTCATAATTTTGTAAAAAATATAAATTTGAAAAATATCTGGATATCTTTTCTTAACAAAAGGAAGAAGAAAGATTTTCAAATATTCAAACAAATATTTTTCAGCCAATGACAAGGCTACAATAAGAAAGTCTCTGTCCATAGCGTTCTACGTTTTTTTTTTCTTCCAATTCACCAGCAGACGACACCTGGAAAGATTTTTTTGGCGCCTATTTCTGGAGCCTCTTTTTGTTGATAAATATCAGGATTTTTTATCATCAAGTCAGTGTGTAATTTTTATGTCCCTTTGGACACACTCATACTTTTACTTATCATCACTGTCGACATCAAACTTTTCCTTTTCAAAAGTTAAACTGAATTTCAGCTATATCTCTAAAAGATAAGTTTAAAGCTGAAATTAAACTCCACTTTCTAAAATATTCAATTAATCAACAAACCTTCAACAACGAACACTAATGCGTCACAGCAACAAGCATCATCATCATAGTTGTTATCAAACATATCACGCTGACAACCTTCCTTCTAAACGAACAGTGTACACACACAGCGCACAACAGCAGCCAGCATCATCGGTAAGCAAAGGCTACGCTATCAATACATATCGCTGCTACTACAATCGTTCCCCAAAAAGAAAAAATCAATCAACTTAACACGACATAAAAACTTTCGTCCATTCTGCTTACGAAAATATTATTGAACACTTTTCCCTTTTTATCATTACAAACTTTCCTTCATTAACCAAGCATCTTTTCAAATACAAACTCTTTCAAATGAACTATTTTTACGAACTTTCAAATCCAACATTCATTCCTTTTCTACAGGAATAAATTCTTGTTATAATTCTTTCAAAAACATCCGACTTGTCATTTTTATTTCTTCTACTTGATTTATCACGTATATTGTTATTTCTTTTGTTTATGTTTGTTAGCGGCAGGGTAGTAAATATTATTATTTTTCTTTTACGTCTGCCGTGCCGCTACACATTGAAAGAAAACAACAATTTTGAGAGTTTTCATACTTGAAATCACTCCATACATTGTCTCAAGCAATATGTCCTTTACTTTAGCGTTATTGGCATAAAAAAAAGGAGGGGGGGGGTCTTTAAATCAATTTGAAGTAATTTAGAGAGTGACTCACCGCACCTACACACATTGACGTTTTTATATTTCTCTACCGTGATTGATGATTTTACCAAATATTTGATGCCATGTAGTATCATAGGAGATAAAAGGTTTAAGTTCAATGAAAGTTATATGAAAATTGGAAATAAGAAAAAATGATGGCAGGGATATTCTAGAAAAAAAGAATAGAACCTTATTTAAAATGGTAACAACTTATCAGATTTACACTTTATGTAACTTTTTTTTTTCATTATTGTTATGCAAAAGTTTAGTTTCTAAATCAGAGAAAAATATGGATTTATGTTTTAGTTTTTTATAATTATAAAAAAAATACACGTTAAACTAAAACCTTTGAAATAATCTGTCATTCAAGATCAAATCAATGAAATTAATTTGCAACAATGAAATCAAGGCAAACCTTTCAATGAATTTAACACAGCTTTTTTTAAGAAAGTCTTGTGGTTTTCCATAATATGGTGAAGGTTGCTAACATCATTAGAGGTGAACTAAAAGAGAAAAAAAAAAGTTTTTATTTATAGAGTAAAAGCACACATTGATTTAGGCTGACAAATTTTATAATTAGGATTATACTCCAATTTAATTGAATCAATTTTTTCTTAAAAATAGCTCAAATTACTCTAGTTTAATCAAGACGGTAAAATCACAAAATATTCTTTTATATTTATTAGATTTGTTTATTTTCTTGTTATATGCAAAAGGAAAAGAATTCATGCTTTTAAAAGGAAATAAAATTACCAAATAAACAAACCTGTTTTTTATGCTTGTTAACAAACATTAGGATAAACCTTCCATATTTAGAACTATTATCCAATTCAGTGGTTGTGGCTTTCTGAAACCAATTCACAAGATGAGAAATTTCGTCCGATAATTCCAACTGAAAATATGAGAAGAAAAAGTTAATGAAAACTTAGTAGTTCTACTTAATTTTAAGTAACAAAAGCACAAATGATGACAGGTACAGTTGCTGTAGACGTTTTTAAGCACTTTTCAGGACTTACAGGACATATTTAAGAACTTTTAAAAGGACTTTTAAAAACCAGAATAAAATTCCAGGACTTTACAGGTTTTTAAGGACCCGTATGAACCATGTAAATAGAAAAAATAACACCAAAAATAATTTCTGTACACGAATTGAAGGTCAATGGAAGAGTTAGAATCTATCATGCTTAGATTTTTAGAAAGTTTATCTTACTATTATTTATCAAATTCAATAACATGACCAACAGTTACCATTTGGCCTGTGGGATCGTAGCATTTTCTTGGTAACTATTAAAAATTACAATGAAAATATTATAGGGAAGATTTTGTTAATTATTAAAATAGTGACCATCCTCTCTGCCACACCCTATGTTTAATACTGTACAATCAAAATTGTTTTTTATTAAAATTTCATACTTTGCAGGGCTCTACATTGCGAGTGAATCACTCACATTTGCAAGTTATTTTTCCAAATGGCGACTAAAAATAAAACAATTATCCTTAGACAACTGTTTTTTTTACTGACAATCTTTCAAATATTGAGTGAAAAAAATGTATTTTCAATCTTTTTTAATATAAAACAAAGTGAAATTATTTAAACAATCAAAGGTTTAATAGAAGAGAAAATAGAACAATGTACTCTATATCAATAATATTGGTTCATTCATAAGATTAGAGTGAAATAACATTTCATGGGTTTGACTTGTAACCTTTTTATTTGGCTAGTAAATGAAAATATTTAGTTGTCAAAGGTCAACTAAAATAAAATTTGTAGAGCCCAGTTTTGATATTGACCATCAACTTACTTGTAAATCAATTTTATATATATATAGTTTGTAGATAAAGCCTATAAGGAAATATCTTTTTGAATTTTGTTTGAAGTTAATGAAGTAAAGTATTATGTATTCATAATTGTGTCAAGTTTGTAAAATACAAGAAGTAATTAATAAAAAAAAAATCATTTTGTAACAAGTATTGATATTTTTCCAATCTTATTTCCAATATCACTGACAAAAAATAGGTAGCACTGTTATAGGGAATGAGCTAAGCATTGCTAGAACTAAAAATGTTAATATATTATGCATCACAGATTTGATAAATATGTAATAGTAAAGCAAAAAGAAGAATGAGTCTGAATATTCTCCCTGCTGCTCATAGGGAGAAATTTAGAAAAGATAAACATTGATAGTGATACGATATTTTTTCCATAATGGGCACCTTTATTTTTGGGTAGGAGTGAAATGGTTTGGATGTTCCATTAAATATGTAGGTAAAGATTAAATCAGCCAATCACGGCAGAATCTACAAAGGCATCTTTATTCAAAGGACTGACAAAACAGATTTCAGTTGAATCTTAATAAAGAAACTACTGCTACTAACTAGATCTTCATTGGATTACCATCTTGCTGGGTGAACTATTACAAATCCGACCCGCTCGTATTTGGGTCTTTACCTCCGCTGTGGAATCATTATTAAATTCCTTATTATTAAGGATTAAGTTATACCGAATGGCTCACGACCAAAAAGATAGTTAAAAAGAAATTCAGTGGTTACCAGTTTGCCAAGGTAAATAAGATCTATGAATGAAAGAGAAAACTGAAAATCCTTTGTAAAAAAAAAAAAAAAAAAATTTTTTGGAGAAATGTGTAGGGAGAAAGAGGTGTTGGGAATTCACTTTAAAAAAAAAAAGAAAAAATTATCTACCTTTTCATCCTGAAGGTTTTCTAACAGAGATATAATGCCCGTCCCCAGAGGAGTAGATTCTTGAGATAATTGACTGAAAGATGAAAATTAATGAATTAAGATCACCATAAATCAATGATAAAAATATTATTATTATGAGAAATGATTGATTGATTGGTTTAATGGCTTATCAACCATTATAGGTCATTTAATGCCAGATCCTCTTTGGGTATTGGTAAATAAGTTTTATAAGGGGGTAACTATTTCTTCGGAAAGGGTTTTAGATATATATTGATCAATGGTGAAGATTATCTTTGTTTTTACAGAATGGGGAGGTTTTGATTTTGGTTTAGTCTTATTTCTTTTAAGAATTGTAGGATTTTGTTTGGGTTAGTATTGCTGAATAAGTCTTTCAAGCTATTTGATTGGTAATATTTTTAGAGAAGGGAGAGGTTTAGATTTTGGTGTATAGTCTCATCTCTTTGAAGAATTGTAGGATGAAAATCAAAAATATTTTAGGCAAAAAAAAAGAAAAAGAAAAAAAAAAAGACCCCTGCATTCAAAATAAATAATGTCGGTATCATAATATTTCTAATAAAATAATCATTTGAGTCCAAAACACTCGCATTTGCTAGTGATTTTTCCAAGTGGCAACTAAAATCAATAAAACACTTATCTTTTGGCGACATTTTTTTCACCAACAATCTTTTCAATAGTGAGTGAAAAATGTCTTTTCAACCTTTTTTTTAATTAACCTAGCAAGACAAATTATTTAAACAATAAAGGGTTTAATAGAAAATAGAACAATATACTATCTTTCTTAAAAAGGCTATTTAAAAAATGTCTAAAGAAATTCAACAAATATTTATGCAAAAGAAAAAGTAGTTCAAAGTGAAATGGATTATACTTGTAACAAGGTTTTGAATTATTGATTTATTCATAACATTAGAGTGAAATAAGATTTGATGGGTTTGGCTAGTAACTTTTCTATATGGCTAGTAAATGAAAATATTTAGTTGTCAAAGGTAAAGTAAAATTAAGATTGTCTGTAGAGCCCTGACTAGCCAAACATTCTTTCATGGGCAGGTGAATAATTTAATGTATTGGAAAATTTTGTAGGATTAAAAATAAATCTAAATTAAACCAACTCAATTTTTCTCTAATATTTACATCCGCAAAAAAAAAAAGAAAAAAAAAATTGGTCTCAAATTTTGAATTATAAAATTAACCTATATAAAATCCAAAATGTTTACTCACCGAAAAAAGTAGATTTTGTGATTGATGCTGAAAACTTCTTTAAGAAGTTGATTAACAAATTCTGCTTGAGGCAAATCTAAAATTGAATTGATTTTAAATCTCAGTAAAAATTTTCAACATTTTAACAGGACTCGATGCTTGTGAGATTTTTAATGAGGAAGAAAAAAAATCAAATTCAGAAAGCACTGTATGGAAAAAGTATGCAAATTTTTGCCAACTTATGATAGTAGTTTTAATACAATATCAATTATTTACTGTTTAAACTAATTATAAAATTAATTAAATAAATGGATTATTAGTTTTAAAATTTTGCTAACTTTTGTTGTTGATATATAAAAAAGAAAAGATTAAGTTTGTTCCCAGAGTTAAAGTCATCTTTCTAGCATTTTAGTATTAGGAGCGTTTAATGTTTCATTATCATATTTCAGCTAGAAACTGTATTGAATTAGTGAATTCAATTGATATTATTTTTCGAAATCTTCGAGATTAATGCTAATCAGATTATTCTCCTCATCCATATTTTCTAATACAATATAATAATATGAGTCAATTAAGGACATCTGAGGAAGGCCGAAGGGTGATTTGTCCGAAACGTAAAAGAGAGGATGATGAGGTGAATAGTCCGATTAGTACTTTTAGAATTCAATTATTGTTAATCATTTTATCAATTTGTTTCAAAAACATTTAAGAAAGTATAGTTAGCTCAGAATATAGAATATGTATAGAAATTTGCAATTTAAAAAGAATAACTTTGAAATCCAAAAACTGTTAAATCTTGATTAGATTTAATAGCAAATTAATTTTTTTTTATTTTCATTCAGTTCAAACAAGAAAAACTCTTAAATTATCTTTTTAATATCTTCATGCAATTATAATAAAAATAATAATAATAATAAAGAAAAATATTTGACTGAAAAGATTTCTTTAAAGCAAGATATTTACCTAATTTTTTGGCAACAGCACAAGGAATTAAAACACCATCAATGAAAGGTTTAGGAAATTGTTTAGCAAAAGTGATTAATGCTGCAGAAAGAATTCTTGAAATCTGTCGAGTTTGAGTGAAAAACTAAAAATAAAATGAAAATTGTATAAGAAAACAAAATATGTAAAAAGAGTTATAAAGGTCAATTTTAGTTATATTTATTTAGGAATTCATTGAGATGAGGCTTCATAATTTAACCACCTGACGAAGGCCAGAGGATAAGTTGGCCGAAACATAGTGCAAGAAGAACACCTATAAATATTAGTACAACAGTCTTCTAATAAAAAAAAATCATTAAGTCAATTTTTAGGTTTATAGTCTAGTTAAGTCTTATGTAATCATTTGTATTCACATCAACTTTTTTATACTAAAATTAATTCAGCAATGATTTTTTTTATTAGTGAACTGTTGCCCTCATCTTTTATTGGTGTTATTACACTACGTTTCGGTCAACTCGTCCTCTGGCCATCGTGGTGGTTAACCAGGACCAGAGGTTTAATTGATCAAAATCGTGTTGTGATAGAAAACTACGGACGACAGTGATTACTGGAGATGCGGTTACAAGATTCAGAGTTCCTATCCGAGGATGCAGTTAGCCACCTGACGAAAACCAGAGGAAGAGTTGGCCGAAACGTAGTGTAATAACACCTATAAAAAATATGAGGACAACAGTCCGCTAATAAAAATTAATTACTAAATTATGAAGCCTCATCTCAATGAATTCCTAAATATAATTACAAACTCACTAATAAAAATCATTAAATTGTGAAGCCTCATCTCAATGAATTTGTAAATAAATATAATTCATTAGTCAAATAAATATATGGATTGATCCTATTAATATTTCAAATGCATCTTGAAAATATTTATATTTATACCATTAATTCTGAACTTATCCCATTTTATCTTCAGAATTCTTTGCACGCAGACACTTTATATTTTGTTTCCACAAATATATTTAAGTAGATCAATAGTTTTCTATTTAGTAACTTTCAAAAACTACAAGTTTGGAATTTATCTAACCTTTGGTTGTACACAAACTTTTGCCAAGTGAAAGCAGTTCTCATAGCTGATGTTATTTGCCATTTCAACCAGATTCTTACACAATGTAGAGAAAACTGCTTCAGAGATGGATCCAAGCTCTAGCTCATTACAGATTTGTTGTATCTGAAAACAAAAATTTCCAAAAAAGATTATATTCAATTACACAGGTCTCCAAAAGACAAATGATTAAATCACTGTTAATAAAAGAAAAATACGGTCAAGTCACATTGGAGACACCGGTTCCCATCAGATCACCAAAGTTAAGCAATGTCGAGCCTAGTCAGTACTTAGATGGGTGACCATTTATGAATATCAGGCCCCGTATAAATTTTTAGTGATAAGTATTATCACTAATAAACCATTTTGCATAATTAAACAAAACAAGGGAAGATTTATTTTGGACAGAAAAAGCGAGAGAAAGACAGAATATGGAGAATGTTCCTTGTTTGTTGCTGGTAATTCAGTGAAGATCACTGCGTGTGAACATCCAGTGGATGGTGGAAGAGAAGCGGAGAGGGGTCTTTCTCTTCTGCTGGCTGTGCTCCCTCTGCCGGCCAACTGTAGTTCTCAAAAAAGGTAGAAATAATTCCTCAGATTACTTGCAAGAATCATTTCGCTCTGCCAGCCAATTGGTCAGTATGTGGCCGAATTACTTGGCAGGGATACTGATCCGAGATGACAGCTACAAGTTCAATTTCTTTACATACCTCAGCAATTAAGTCCCATCTAATTTAATACTTAATGTTTTTCATAAACAGAAAGTAAATGGAATCAAGATTACTTTCAATGCAGGGGTCTTTTTTTTGGCCTATAATATTTTTGATTTTCATTTCTCATTATCCCACAGTAGTTGAAATATCAAAGTAAATTTAACCTCTTTAAATTTTAACAAATCCTTAGAAATGGTTCAAAATTCCACAGTAGTTGAAATATCAGAAAGTAAATTTAACATTCTTAGTTGAAAACTACAATTGCTTGGAAATTTTTTTCTAGACTTGATCAAAAAAACATTTGTATCTAAAATATGATAAAAATGGTTCTAATGATTTTTAAAAGATAAAGACTTTAAAGAGAGGTAAGTTTGTTGCTTTTGATGTAAGCATGACACACAAAATAATACACACGCTATCGTATTAATATATAGATATTTAAGACAATTTTTGAATATGTAATTTATATACTCTTTTTAATAAAATGTGATGAACTTAATAGGTTATACATAATAAATTCTAAACAAACCTGTTTTGATGAGCAAGTTACAAATAACTGCATTTCACCAGGTGTTATTGATTGCATTTCATCCATTTGATGTAAGAGAAATTTCAGATGTTTCACCTGTTGCTATAGAAAACAAATTTACATAATTATTTTAATATATAATTTTTCCAAGAAACCATTCATTCATTAGAGACGTTAATATTTTTTAATTATCTTAGAATTTATAAGATTTACTTTATTAAATACAATAAAAAAAAACATTTTAAGAATTGCTGTTCATCATTAAGTCAAGCTAGATTGGACATTCACAACCATATCACGCGAGCTATCTATGTCTTACATCAACATTGCCATGTCCTCAAGGTGATAACTAGGGTTGTGACTATAAAAGCATATCCTCACAGCTCTACTAATAACTAAATTAAAAGAAATGGTAAAATAGCAAAACAATCAAGTCTGTGGCAAGAATATTCTTTAATAAAAGCATATTGTCATAGCCTTAGTGATAACTATTTGCCAACACCAATTTTAAATGTAATATTTGTTGAAAACAAATTCAAATACCCTTAAAAAGGTGAGTATAAAGAGTCTATTTAATGGTATATGCGGCACCTTATTTGCTAAAAGATTTATTTGTTTTTAAATC
>JAYKTE010213490.1:0-12281 GCA_036873565.1 Xipholeptos notoides | reverse complement strand
ACGCCGGGTGTGAGAGGCGGACGCAGATGGGTGAAAGCCCAAGATGTTTTTGTGCCGTACAGTCGTTGACTGGAGTGACGCGGAGCCTACTGGAAATCAGAGGAGACTTGTCACTCTGACCCAGTGTAACCCACTGGTTGCTGGGTGCACGGGTGCCTGGTGATTGGTGTGAGATAATATATAATAATAAAATAGCCACCCCCCCAAAAAAAAACAAAACAATACAAGGAATACTGACCTTTATCGCACTTATTTCCATTGGGAACAAACCCTGGATAACAGGAACAGTTAAAAGAACCCTCTGTGTCCTTACAGATTTGTTCACAGTTGTGAATTGAAAGATCGCATTCGTTTAAATCTGAAAGAAAAGAACATTAGGTTGATTGATTTATTTTCCCAGCGCATATGAACCTTTTGAGATATTTGACCCTTTGGAAACCTCCACGACTTAGCAAAATTACCAAATAGCCAATCAGGGCCGTTCTGTTGGAGGACCATGAAGGGTCTAAATATCAGCTGTGTCGTTTTTTTCCTTAATTCACCAGGGCCAATATATCGGCCCTTCTGGGTCCAAAGGTTTAATGCTATGAAAATGGTTTATTTTGTTTATTGCTTATTAAGTTTTTTTTCTGTTTTCTTTTTCACTTTTTAAATTTTGTCTATTTGCTTACATTCATTTTCAATTACATTTTTTTTAAAGATTTTACTGTGAATATTGCAGTTTGATAGGTGTTAGTTATACTATGTGCAATGGAGTTTTTTTTCCTTTTTCCAATTATATTTTGATGTATAAGCCTTGTTTCTGCTAGAAACTCTAAGAGGTTGTTATGGTCTACTTCGTGGAAAAGATCTTTTAGGTTGTTTTCTTGGTAGTACTTCATTGGTATTTGTTGGAGATCTACGCAATTTATTAGGATGTGTTTTACTGAGTAAGGTTCCTGAAATGGTGATTATTTTAATCTGTTTTTTTTTGTAATTCCAAAAATTATTTTTTCTAAGAAAAATGCCGTCATTTTATAAAAGCCAAAAATTATTTTAGTAAATTATGGTCATATTGACATTCCAATGACCAACGAAGCACACGCGCAGTAGACGCTACCAGCCCTCAACGATCAATTTTTCAAGTTTGACCCCTTAAAACCAAATCGAATTTGTTCCACAGGCTCAAATACCCCATATATCATGCTTCGAGTCTCTAGACTAAATATTAGCCAAGTAGTTTGGTAGACACAGTTTCTCAGAGAGAAAATGTCACTTTTATATATCTATTAGAAGTATTGCCCGGCCTTGCTAGGGCGCCAGGCTATTGGGTTAGCTAAGGAAGCCTATTATATTGGAAAGCAGTACCGCGTATTATGTTTGTAAAGCGGTAAACGCTCTTCAAAATGTCAATTGTATTTAGAATTCATGATTACTATTGTGCTATGGAAATTTCGGTGGTCTGAATGCTTTGATACTCGCTTTTGTACTCCCTTTGATATTTGCTGTGTGTAATTCCAAAATTTGACACTTTAGAAGCTATTTTTCCAGGTTAAAACCAATTAGAAAGTGTTCTCTATGTTTGAAGGCCCGATAGATCAAATTTCAAGTTTTTATACACACATTTGTCGGAGTAGTTTGGTAGAGACTGTTCAATACTCACACACAGAGAAAATCTCAGATTTATATAGAAATAAGTTTAAATATGATAAGATTTTCAATGTTTATATTAAATACAATATTAACCCGGTTTCAAAATTGCCGCGTAATGTTGGAAATCTTTATATATATATATATATATACATAGTTTCATTGGGTGTGTATGGGTATAATGAATAAAAAAGTGCCCAATACTTTGGTAGAGCTATGATTTATTTAATGAGAATGTTCTCTACCTAGGTTTAACCCTTTGGATCTTCAGGAGAACATCATTGTGTATGGAATGACGGGAATCTAGCAAAAGCATGTTTATATTGGATGTTGTTTGTTTTATGTCGTGCTTGTGTGTTTGTGTATGTGTGAATGTATGTGTGTGTTGGTACTGGAGTCTGTGTTGGGTACTTGTCTTGTAATAATTTTATCTATTTTTATCTTTCTTGAGTTGGTCAAGGTATATTTGCTACATATACACAAACACACGAGCACGACAAAAAACAAACAACATCCAATATAAACATGCTCTCGCTAGATTCCCGTCATTCCACACACAACGATGCTCTCCTGAAGATCCAAAGGGTGAAACCTAGGTAGAGAACATACTCATTAAATCTCTATATATATAATTGAAAATTTGTGTGTGTGTGTGTGTGTGTGTGTGTGTGTGTGTGTGTGTGTGTGTGTGGACAACCAGTCTCTACCAAACTCCTGTCAATTTAGGGTCTACTGACTTTAAATTTCACATATAGGCTATTCATACACGAGGAAAGTTTTTAACCGGATTTGAGCAGGAAATTTAGCCAATAAGAGGTCAAAGTTGAAAAATGTGAGTAGTATTCAAACCTGAGGGAGACTTTCTAGTTTTGAGTTGGAAACATAACTTGTAAAGGGTCAAAATTTAAAATTACAAAAAACACAAGTCAGAATGAGCATAAAAGTGAGCGTCAGAGCATTCCGACCACCGAAATTTACATAGCACAATGATTCAGACGCCCAAAATTTGCATATGTACGGTTCTGCTTTTCTGTATGATAAGCTTCATTTACTACCTTAGTAGCAAGTTCCCAGCGCCCGGGCAAAGCCGGGTAATACTTTTAGTGACAAAAAAGTCTACTGCCATAAAACAGCTTTTTTTCTTTTAATTTGTATGAGGTAATAATAATTGCAACTTACTGATGCATTCTGTTCTATTGACCAACTTGTATCCAGGTTTGCAGGAGCAGGTGTAACTTCCTATTGTATTTGTACAAATCTGGGAACAGTTGTTTGTTGATGATGAATCGCATTCATTAATATCTATAAAGATAACATAAAAAATCAGTTTTGATTCTGAGTACGAAGAAAAAAACCCTAAAGAAAGCCAAAGGATGAATTGACTGAAACGGAGTGAATTTAACAAATACAAAAACGAGAACCACAGTCCGCATAAAAACTATAGAAATTATCATGTCTCATCTCAAGGATTCCCCAAAAAACAAATACAAAGATTAGGATTATAATCTGTACCATAACTAATCTCAAAGATTAAAAAAAGGACTAAAAATATAAATATAAGGACAATAGTCTTTATAATTAATGTACAAATTACCATGCCTCATCACAGGATTCTTAAAAACAGTAAATTTAACAAATATAAAGATATATAAATATATTATCAAGTATATTCTGACTTACCGACACATTTATCCAAGAAGGCATATCCCGCAGGACATTCACAGGTGTAGTTGTTATCTGGCCCGGTACAAGGACAACCCAGTGGGTCACAACGACCATCAATATTGCAATGAGCACCTGATACATACAAACAATAAAAACAAAACAACCATTATATTTAGAACAAATGTGAATGAACTTTCTGGTGTTCTATAAGTACAATCTTAACGTGGCCGAAAAAGTTCGTTAAAATAAAATATCCAGAAAACAATTCGGGTATTATAAGGTTTAACTCCATACGTTTGTTCAACCGTTTTTTTTTAAAGTAAAAAGACACTACTTATATTCAAACATAATATTTTCACGTTGAACGTTTACGAAGCCGATGCGATTGGTGCTTGAGAGTGGTGGGGGATATGTAGAAAAATAAATTTTGAAGCACAAAAGGTCGCTCGTTTAAATGGTGTCACTCCTGCCTTCCTAGTTCTTCAACTTTACAAAAGTAACTTAAAAAATAGGTACTATTACATTAGGTAGAACCTTCAAAACTATCGTTCCAAAAGTAATGCCTCCTAAGCAAAATTGGATTGACGATAGTGGTGACTATGCAGAAAAATAAATTCTGGGGAACAAAAGGTTGCTCGTTTTAATGGTAGCAACCCTGTCTTCGCAGTTCTTTAAATTACTTTTGGAACGACCCAAGTCGTGAATAGGCCGAAAAATGAACTGCGATCACAAAACGATTCTCAATCATCTTCATTCAATGGGATTTGCCGAAAAATTGGGATAAAGACGATACGAACTTATTCCCCAATCCAATAGTTTAATGGGTGTTGATAGCATCAGATATTTGGGGTGGATCACTTGGGGCAGTGGACGAGCAGTCGGACTTCAGAATCAAAATAAGCGAGTTGAATCACAGTCGTAATATTTGCGTTCATTATTGGGCTAATACTTCCATGGGAAAAGTATGAATCCCTACATTCCCTCCAGCTATGCATTAAATAGTACATACTGTGTTTTTTTAAAAAACTACGTGTTGAAAAAAAAGAAAGTTTATTAAAAGATGATAGTTCTCGGAATTAAATGACCTAAAAGGTTGATATGACTTGAAACGAAATAAAGATTTGGGGAAATACAGTATCAAATCAAACATTACCTCGCCAACCTTTGTTACAGTCGCAGACATATTCATAGCTTCTTTCCAAATTAACTTGTGTTTGGTTGCAGACGCCGTGGCCATGACAGTCGGGACAAATCATCACAGTCAAATTATATAACGCACTTGACATGCCGTAAGAGTTTTTTATTTGGAATCTGAAACGGCAACAGACATCTATATATTAATACATTAGTGCATACGTAGCTAGAAAATAACCATAATCATCACAAACAGTAACAAATTACTTCCCTATAATGACTCTCTGCTACGGAGATAATTAAAACATTTTCCGGTTGAAAAAACTAAATGATTGTTTTAAAGATAAATAATGCAGTTGACATATACAAACATTATAAAATGTTTATATATAGATATATATTTCGTATATTGAGGCAGAATATCATTATTCAGACAAGTTTCATTAAAAATAATTTTAATTTTCCTTTTCAATATTTTTCATTCGATTTTTTCTTGTTCTAACAAGAAACTTAGTAGCTTTTTTTAAAAAATGAAACTTGTCTGAATATATGTAACTGACACATTTATCCAATTTATATATTCAGACAAGTTTCATTAAAAAGAATTTTAATTTCCTTTTTGATATTTTTAATTCAGCTTCTTCTTGTTTTCTAACAACAGACTTAGTAGCTGGGTTGTCTGAATAATGATATTCTGCCAAAATATACGAAATTTTATATAACACATTTTACAAGTCTCCCCTGATTTAGGGCTGAGCAGGTTCCGCGCCATCAAAGTCAAAGGCTGTATTGTGCAACATCGCCTTTGGTTTCCACCCTCTGCATCTACTTAGCACATATGCCATTAGTAGAGTCTTCCCACTCTGCCAACGGCCAGTGGTTATTCTTGAAGGAAAAGTGATAATAAGTCTTCTCTGGTGTAACGTGGTCGTAAGATTTAATCTGAAATAAATCTAATTATTTGCAAAGATAAAACAAAAAAACCCAAAATTTGAGAGAAAAATACGTGTTTTATTTTCTTCAAGCAAAAACTCTGTATTTAGTGCATCTCTCTCTGGAATGTGGGCCAAAGGTTTATTGATACTTAGTTATGACAGATGACAGATCACTGTCGGACTGATTCTCTGGTCACTGGAGCTCGCTGCTCTATTTTGGTGTCTGGCTTCTTTGCTTATTGACTGCAATATGTCCACAATCTGTCTGCTCCTCTGCTGCTGTTTTTGCTCCTTATTTCTCTTATATATATATATATATATGTGTGTGTGTGTGTGTGTGTTTTTATGATGCAATTCATATCAGCTGATGTAATTCTTACATTTGTGGATTTGACATCAGCTGATGACCTAATCGCTGAAACATCATTTTAAAGTTTTAAAAGACACGTAAGATTTTCCGAGCTTTTAATAACTTTGTCATTTAATGCCAGAAAACCTTTTCACCCCCTTTAACATGCTACACTGGCACTCCAGTATATCTGGATTCCTTGCAGTCTGTAACTGCAAACTCTCACCCTCCTCATCGGTCAGCTATATGCACTTTTTACTTTTACTTGGGAAAAGCTTTCAGGCCTCGGAATCTTAATACACAAGTTCAAATACCAGTCGCTTTATTACGTTCACATTTGGGAAAGGTATGAATCCCGATATCCCCCCATATTCCCACCAGCTGTGGATTAAATAGTAAAACTTGCGCTAGTCAAACAATTCATTAACCAGATAAAGATGTTTAATGAGAGTGGTTTATCGACAGTAAAAGGACTGACAAGGTTGATATGCCGTAAAAACCAAATCAAATCAAATCAGATCAATAAATAAGGACAATCGTACGTACGCTGATTTTACCATGGTACTCTTAGGTAGATCAAAAGAAACTTTGATTTCAGAATTCGCCAAAGAGATGTTACAATTTTGTTTATCAACAATTTCTAGTTGCAAAGTACCATTGGCGTTGGTGACAGAAATTGTGTGGACTTTCTCTTGGTTGACAGTCACAACAACCAGTTTACTTCCATTAAGTTCTGGTGACACTAAATCTATAAATATGAAGAAAAAAAAACAAAACAAATCAGAGACAGGCTTCGCAAATAATACGAATTAATCATCACAGTTTGAGTATTGTCGATCGGGAAGTCCAGGACAGCGGATAGAGTCTCATAACTGGCTTTAGGTATTGTGTATAAAGTATAAAACTAATTATAGAGACTATTTAAAATGCAATAAAGAATAGGGCGTTTAATTTTAATCTGAACACACACATGCATATGACATATATCTATTTATTCATGTATGTATGCATTTCTATATATACATATGTATGTACCCATTTCTATGTATGTACATGTGTAAACAATTTTTGGATGTATATATGTATCCATTTCAATGTATGAATATATGTATTCAATTCCATGTATGTATATATGTTTCTATCTACATCTATTCCTATCTATATGTCCTTAGCTATTCCTAACTATCTATATGTCTACATCTAATTCTATATCTTTCTCTCTCTCTTATATATATATATATATATATGGATAGATAGATAGATAGATCGATTGATTAGTATGCATATTGTATATAACAGCACCAATACAATTTACATCCATTGATGTTCATCGAAGCAAATTTGACTGTTAAAACCTTAGCTCTCCCGGAGAGCAGCATTAGTTTATTCGACTCGTCATCAAAAGGTCTATTTCGTCCTTAGTTACCTAGAGTGGTTGAAATACTATAAACAAGGTGTAATGCCTTTCAGTTTGCCGGATATATTTGGAAGTCCGATTGTCAAATGGGGACAAGTCAGATCTTGTTAACAACACCATAAAAAAAAATAACATATAAAAAGCGTCCTCCGAAAATAAAGAAAAAAACAGAAACAGAAAATTAAAAAGAGAAACAAAACACAAACAAATATAACCCCCCCTAACTCCCCCGAAATTCCCTAAAAACAAAAGATAGATTAAAAAAAAAGTAAACCCACAAAAAAGAAACAAAACAAAAAATTAAAATAAAAAGTAACAAAAAACAATAATAAAACATAAAAACAAAAGAAAAGATAAAAAAAGTAAAAAACAAACAAACAAAAATTATTTCATAAAAAAGCAAATGAAAAACCATAGAAATTAAAAAAAATAATTTCTATGATTTTTCCTTTGCTTTTTTTAAAAGAATAATTTTTGTTCTTGCGTTTTAGATAAAAAATTAATAAAAAATAAAACAAAAACGAACAAAAAAAAAACAAAAAATGAAAAAGTTGGAAAAAACAAAACAAAAATTAAAATAGAAATAAGATAAAAAAATCCACACAAATAAAACAAACAAAATACAAAAAACAAAGGAAACAAATGAAATAAAACAAGAAACTGTTAGAAAAAGGCAAAACCATAGAAATTGATAAATAGAATAAACACTAACCAAAAAACAAAATAAAACAAAAAAGAAACAAGCAACGAAAAAATAATATAAAATCAAGAACAAAGGGAAGGGGAAAAAGAAAGATAAATTAAATAGAAAGAGAAAAATAAATAGAAATAGAAGAGAAAAAAATAAGAAAAAGAAAGAGAAGAGAAGACAGAGAAAAGAAAACAACAAAGCAAAAAATTAAAATTTACTTACTCTGAAGTAAATTGTTGTAACCTATTTCTACTTCGGTATTTTTGGTATTAAGTGCAACTTCTTTGTTTTGAGTGACCAGGTAATCATAGATGCAGTCTCTTCGTTCTGCTGAACACACATCTAGCGCGTCTTTATATTCATCTGAGTTTTTATCAATTTTCAAGAATGTTGGTGTAAAATCTGGTGAGACGAATTTCTCTTTGGAGTCTCCACTTTCATAGTGTAATATCGAATTGTTTATTTTCCCTGTTAATACAATAAAGAAAAAGTCGTTCATTCACTTTGAAGCTCACATTAGAGTTATTTAATATCAAACCCTAATAAACCTCTTAATTTACAGGTTTTCTAATAAAAATATTTCGTTTGTAGCATAATTAAAAAATGTTTATTGTATAGTATATTTTTTAAGAAAGAACGAGAGAACTTACGATTTGACACTTTTTAAAAAGTGTAATTTTTAACGAAATACCTCATCCTTGGTTTCAAAATGCAACCTTAGTAAAGACGAGTTGAATTATCATTGCTGGCTAAAGGGTGAGAGAACTCGTCTTTTGGCGCTATTGGAGAAATTAATGCAATGTTGGTAAAGACGAGTTTAATTGTCATTGCTGGTTAAGAGGATGAAATGGATAATTGAATCGCATTAGAGATTTTCCTGAACTCTAAAAACGGACCACCATACAGCATATCTAGCAAGTTATCTAATCGCAGATGTCTTCAACTAAGTCATTAAAGCCAAAACAAAACAAAACAAAACAAAACAAAACAAACCAAAAACAAAAGAAACAACAACAAAGAAATAAAAAATACTACCAAAAGGAATTAAATGTTTCATTTGTTACTTTTTTTTGTTATTAACTATCAAAAGAAAGACTATCACCTTTATAGCAAATGCTGAAGTGTTAACTAGCAACATTACTAGGCTTTGTTTGGGGGTTTGGAGACTTTAATACTCCCTTTGTGCCAATTTTGAGATGTGGTTTTTTGTCATTCCATTCTACTTTTATTTCTAAGAAAACTGCTGTGGTCTTTTGAAAGCCTGAAATTATTCTAATAAACTGTAGTTAGATTGACACCCCAATTACCAACGTAGTCCCGCGGTTCGTTAGAACCTAGAACGATTCAATTATTCAAGTTTGACTCGTGAGCAGTTATTTTTCCAACTGAAACCAATTACGACTCGACGGTTCCAACGAATTCACTCAGACACAATGCAGACAGGGCGCAAATGATTATTGGATTAGATTAAAAAAGACGTTAATCTACAATTTATTATTCTCATAGAAAAAGATTTCTGGAATAGAAAAAAATGTTTACAAAATGGTTTACAGAAAAAAAATACCCACAATTAAACCTTAAAAAGTAATAAACTAGCTTATTTTCTTAGAATATTTATTTTCTACTATTTTAGGCTAAACATTATTAGATATTTATTTTTCTACTATTTTAGGCTAAACATTATTAGATATTTATTTTTCACTATTTTAGCCTAGAAATTTATAAAAAAATGTGATTTACATTTCGTTGCACTTTTTAAAATATATTATTAGAATAATTCCCCTCTATCAAAAAAAATTTAAAAAGTGCAACAAAACATTTTGTAAGCCTCGCAATAACTTGCTCGACTAATTAAATAAAAATGCTTTTTTTATAAATAACTAGAAGTATTTCTCGGTTTTGCGCAGGCGTCTGGGTCTTGCTACTAAGGCACTTAAAAAGTCTATCTTATATATTCCTATATATGATAGACTTTAAATACCTTAGTACTTAAAGGAGTACCTTAGCAGCGCCGTACATATGCAAATTCTGGTAGTTTGAATCATTCTGCTCTGCAAATTTCAGTGGTCTGAATCATGTAGAAAAATAAATTCTGGCGTACAAAATCTCTCTCGTTTTAATGATACGGCTTTTGTCTTGGAAGTTCGTCAAATTTTAAAAATAACTTTAATCGGTGGCATTAATTTTGGGACGACCCTCGTATAATAAAGGAGCGCAAAAAACAACGCAAAAAAGAAAAAAATTAAGAAAAAAAAAACTTACACAACATGCCAAAATTGTAGTATATTTCTTCCTCCGTCGAGTTTACAGGTAGAATTTTTCCGGAGGGAGTTTCAAGATCATCATTAGTGTTTTTGTTGTACGTTCCCAGCAGGCCGTTTGTACGAATATCATTTTCGTCGTAACCAAGATTGATACTCAAATGTAATACGCCTTTTTTCAGATTGATATCAATTATAGTCTCTAAAAGAAAAAGTTACGTTTACAGACACACGCCTATTATATATTTAAAAAAAAAAAAACAGTTAATTTCCAGAGGGATATCTTGTATAGATTTTAAAAGAAAGAGAGATATTTTCAGAATGGGAGATATTACATATTCTAAAAGAAAAAGATGATTATATTTTCCATCTATTATAGGTTCTAAAAGAAAGAGAGAGTTGCATTTCTAGAGAGATATTTATCAACCATAAAAGTTGAAAAGAACTAAATTTCTAGAAAAATGTTTATTATAGAACCTAAAAGACAGAGAGAGAATTACATTTTTAGAGAGATATCTATTATAGTGACTCTAGAAAAAAATGAAAGAAAACTAAGGAAATCAAACTATAAATACATACAATATTTTTGCACACATGTATACAAATATTTCTAACTACACATATTTACATACATCCATATATATATATATATATATTATGGACTCTCGTCGATTTCAACGTATTATGGTTGTCAACTTAATAGGGCTAGTTTTATGTTTCATGTTTACACTTACTCAAACATAATTGGCATTTGAGTTCAGCAAGAGACTTGCAAACAAGCCAACAATTAATGCAAACACGGAGGTTTTCTCTAGGTTCAGCTGGAATAATAGCCAATTCTTTCCTTTTTTTCCTGTATTTTGTGCAGCTTTTTGATATCGTAAGAAGAAAACTGTTTGGTGTCTGCCTGGCAAATGAATCTCCATATATACATATATATATTCAGTTAGAATTCCTACAGAAATGAACAACATGAAAAATTGTTCCAATTCTGTTACGATAAACTAAAAAATCACAGCAAATGAAGAACTACCATTTTATCGCCTGAAGAGAGTCACAGAGACTCGAAACACGTGTAGCAAACATGTATATATATATATATATTATATATATAAAATAAATACCTATAAACGTTCACGGCTCCGACTATTTACCATTTTTTATCTATTTTATATATATATATATATTAAAAAAAAAATTTTTTTATTACCGGTCGTAAAGATTTTGTTGAACCAAATTTAACAAATCTTGGATTTGTTTGATCATATTTTCTGTCTTCATCGTCAATTTGTCCCCCGTGTCTCTCCTGACGGCAATGAATTGATTCTGTTTCAAATCACGCGGACCGATTTCAATTCTCACTGGAACTCCCTTGAAAAGAAAACAAAAGAAAGAAAAATTATTATCCTTGTTATTTATAGAATAATAATAATAATAATAATAATTAGTGATGGGACGATTCCTTGGAATCGGAATCGTTAATCAACATTTTCCTGGAATCGGAATTGGTATCGGAAAAAATTCAGGAATCGTCCCAACACTAATAGATACCTTTGATTTACAATTCTTTCATTACAATTTACTTGAATTTTTAAGTTAATCGTTAATCATGTATTTTGCGGGGAATCAACATCGCATCGTTAAATGAATACCTTAGATTCACGATTCTTTCATTTATCAACATTTTCCTGGAATCGGAATTGACATCGGAATCGGACAAAACCTAGGAATCGTCCCAACACTAATAAATACTTTAGATTTACGATTCTTTCATTTATCAACATTTTCCTGGAATCGGAATTGGTATCAGAATCGGAAAACATTTAGGAATCGGCCCAACACTAATAAATACCTTAGATTCACGATTCTTTCATTTATCAACATTTTCCTGAAATCGGAATTGGTATCGGAATCGGAAACATTCAGGAATCGTCCCAACACTAATAAATACCTTAGATTTACGATTCTTTCATTTATCAACATTTTCCTGGAATCGGAATTGGTATCGAAATCGGAAACATTTAGGAATCGTCCCAACCCTAATAAATACCTTAGATTTACGATTCTTTCATTTATCAACATTTTCCTGGAATCGGAATTGGTATCGGAATCGGACAAAACCTAGGAATCGTCCCAACACTAATAAATACCTTAGATTTACGATTCTTTCATTTATCAACATTTTCCTGGAATCGGAATT
>JAYKTE010213270.1:0-12283 GCA_036873565.1 Xipholeptos notoides | reverse complement strand
AAGGTTAGAAGAGCACTTTATAATCAGACATTGCCTTTTTGATACCCGGGCAACGCCGGGTCGGGTCAGCTAGTATTCATTAAAACTTGTTTTTTCGGATTCTAAAGTAAAAGTAGATATCACCATTATAGTTATCTTTTATTTAAAGACATGAAGAGATAATATGTTTTATAATTATTTGAATTATTTATACTCTTCTCCCTATTTGTGTAGTTATATGCATAAAATTATATGTAATCTAAATAGAGATAATAATCAAAACTCATCTCATAAATTCAGACAAGAATATGTTTGTTTTGTTTTCTAATGATTCCATATTAGTTAAATTGGTCAGACTTTAGTAATATGATGCAAAAACTCACTACCTAAAAGAATATTTGTCACAGGGTGGACTTCAAGAGATATCAATGTAAAGGAAGGAGGGAAAGATAGTCTTAATTTCAAAGTACTATACTCAAAAAATAAAACTTAAGTTGTATAGTTTATAACTGATCACTTATTTTGAAAAGTAACCAGGTTATATAGTTTTAGAAAATAGTCATTCATGGTTTTATTCATTAAATTAAAAGAGAAAATTAATTTGTTCTCTAAAAATTAAGTTATAGATTCATTATTAACAAGATACCTTCAAAATTATTTCAATAAAATGTTGCATCAAATGTAACTTTTTTTTAAATTTTATTTTTAGAATGCCTAATAGAATAAGAAAAGTTAATTATCATAAAATTATCCCTTCAAAATAAATTTCTAATATTTATTACATTTTTGGCAATAAAACAAGAAAAATTTAGTAATTATTTTTTTTAAGAAATGATAGCCTTTCTCTTAATACCATGAGCTCATCTCAATCTTCCAAAATATTTTGTGCAAAGGCATCCCTAGACTGATATAAATCAAGCCAAATAACAATACTTCGAATTAATTTATTGACATCTTGATTTTACCAAAATTTGAACTGCATAAAATTATTGGATTGTGTAATCTGATTCCAGTCATTCCTTGTTGTCTTGGAAATTCTTGGTAAGCTGCTTCTCATCTTGTCTCATCTTTCTTCCTATTTTTAGTAATTGAAAATACTAATGGCTTTTAAGATACAAAAAGTAAACAATGAATTCCATTTTAGATATCATGATTATAAATCATACATAATTTATTTGTGCTAGATTTTGATCCTGCCTGACAGTTTCAATTTCAAGTAAACTTTATTTTTGGTCATAAAAATGACAATGAGACGAAAATTGATATCAAAATGGCGAAATTAATCTAAAAAACATTTTAATTTTCAATATTTCCTACTGTTGATTCTAACATAAAGAAAAGATATTAAAGGATACTCTATTTTAAAATTATTTGTTCTTTAATCAAATATTCAATTGAATGGATTAACTTATTTGATGAAAGGTTGAAAACTGTTGACCAAGTATTCAGCTATTAAGGATTGCAATGCATGAAATTACCATTGGCCATAGAAAAAATCTGATCAGTTGATTTTATTAAACACGAATGCCCCCCCTCTCTCTCTCTCTCTTTCTCTCTCTCTCTCTCTCTTTTATAAATATATATATATATATATATATATATATATATATGAGAGAGAGAGAAAGGCAGCAAAGTTGGACAAGTGGTAAAAGCTTGATCTCTGGAATCATATCATACCAGTTCAAATCCAAGTCAAAACCAATACGTTTACTTTCAGTCTCAGGCAGATGAGGTTCATTAACTTGGGAGAGTAACTCATCTATGTATAAGGATAACACTGATTCCAAAAATTAAGGTACATAAGGCCTATCAACTCAAGAAGAGTAACTCATCTAGGTGAAGGATAGTACCAATTACAAAATGTTCAGGGAATTTATGGGCACATAAAACTGACCTTATACCTAACTTGGTTTGGTGCTCAACCAGCTGTATATGAAGAGAGAGGGGGGACGACAGGGAAGAAGAGACAGGAGGCAAGATAGAGAGAAGCAGACAGACAGAAAAGTAGGTAGAATATTATAAATTTATTTAACGCATTGGTTGCAATAAAAGATTTGGAGGCTATCATAATAATTGTTTTGTTTGTTCTTTTTTTTTAACAACATCATTGTGATAATAGCTTTCAAAATCAACTTAAACCACTTTTTTTAATGTATAAAATAAAAAAAATAAGCAACAGTATACAAATGCCTCTGTTTAATTTAATTAAAAGAAACTCTCTCGATATTAAAACAAAAAATATTTTTGTTAGCTGTGTTTTAATAATTGTTTATGTTTTCACAATTAAAAGAAACTTACGAATCTAAAACAATTTTGTTTTGATCTTTAAAATAAACAAATAAATTTATGAAATTCTTGTGTTGTATATTTTCTTTTTCTTATACAAATGCCATTAATAACAAAGCTCAGTTGTATTGCCACATCCCATATTCATTGCAGACAAAATCAGGATTTAAATATCAAGAAATAGATTAACTACAAGAATGCAAAAGATTTTTCTGAATGAAAATATTTTTAACAATTTCAGTCCTATCCAAAGTATTTTAAAAACATTGCATTAGAAATTTTATTATCATGTCTTTCAAGAAAAAGGGCCAAATATACAATGACTGTTTCTCAAAGAAAAATCTATAACAAATATGAACAATTAGTAGGTAATCCACTAAGCTTAGGGAAGGATTTTATTTATGGTTGTTAGAAAATATTTTTAATCCAAGTTTTTTATATAGCCTACACTTTATTTTGGCTTTTTTTTTATGTACATTAAAAATAAGATTGAAATTGATATAGAAATAACTTATCTTTTTAAAAATAGATATCACCAGAAAATTCAATTAAACACTGGATTCATCTTCATAGAGAAAAAACATTGGAAAGTAAGAAAAATTACAAAACAAAGAAGAATAGTTTATGTTGAATATGGAAAAAAATAAAGCAGTTTTATGGGCCAACAATTCTTGAATTTTAAGTCTATTTCAGAGGTAGACAGGAGGAATTATTTTATGAATTAGCCTAAACAATTAATACTATTTTAGTAGAAGAGGCCTAAAAAGTAAACATTGGTTATATTGAAAAAAAAAGGACCATTTTAGCATATGTCTCATCAGAAATAATCTCTGATGTTCTTTAAAGAAGGAATAGAAAATAATTTTGAAAAAATATGAAATTTATTGCGTCTATGTAAAAATCTTTGTAATGTCTTTTTATGTTTCTAATAAAAAAATTCATAAGAATTTCAATTTCCTAATTCACCCAAAATATAACAAGTGCAATTTTCTTGTGATTCAATTTTCAAATTGTGACCTAAACAGTGATCTAGTTTTGGTTCCAGACTGACTTTTAAATCAAATAATACAAAGTAATTATTTTCAGTTAATTTCTTTCTGAAATATAATAAATGTTATTTGGAGAAATGAATGTTTAAAAACCAATAGTAGATGCAATTATGTACTTTTGCATGTAAATCTATGTCTATTTTAATGCATGCTGTCTTAACACGCACATACACACACATAAACTATATACATACTGAACTGCTTGCTCTTTGCCCATTGATTTAAGCTAAATAATTTAGCTTTAAAACCCTCTTGTATTAAAGTATTTCTTTATGAAAAAATATTAAAACATTCTGTGTTGTATCTACTCACAAAACTTGTATTTTTGTTGTGATTTCTATGTACAAAATCCAGTATAAATCCTTTATTGATTTTCAGATATGATAAACAAATGTATGCCCTTTTTTCTTTAAAAAACAGTAACTCATTTCTTTTGTTAAAACTGTTTCATTTATGAATTAATATTATTAACTTTTTTTACTAACAGCTTAGTGTATTCTATTGTTTATATTTCAGAAATCAAAATGTTACGATAGACTGTCTTTTTTGATGATTCAATAACTCATTTAAAATATTTAATTATTCAATTAATTTTTCAGGAAATGTTCTACAATTTTATGGATATTTGTAAATGGAAAGTAAAGATTACTTGAAAAATCTTGGTCCAATTTTTTTTGTGAATGGAATTTTATTTTCTGATCTTACTTTTCTAATTTTGAAATAATTGTGACTATTAATTGAAGTCAACACCAACATAATGTTTTATGAGATTTACTTTGTGGTATTTTTATTTTAAATATTTTCTTTGTCTACGGGTTTGAAGTTTTATTTCATTTATAATTTTGAAACGTTTTACAAGAATTAAAAAAATTATCTGTTTTTATTTATAAGTTTTACAAAAATTCATATTTCAGTCTTTTTTTTTTAAATCTTCATCTTTATAATGATACAAAATTTTATTCAATGCTATTTTTTCTTACATATAACAGGCAAATCTCATTTCAACAAACTGTAAAATTCAGTTTCCAATATATAAAAAGAAATAATCTTTGATATTTTTTTTCAGATGCAAGTTTTAAAAATCCAAATTTTAAAAATGATCGCTTTGAAATTTAAAGCAATAATCAAGGATTAATTATACAATAAGCTGAATTTTAGCTTTCAAAAAAAAAATCTAGAATTAATTTGATTCAGATATTTTAAAATGTATGGCACAATTTTTTAAAAAGAGTTGAAGAAGTTTTTAGATTAATTTTTTTCCATTGTAATAATAATAATAATGGAAGAAACTACAGTACTTTAATCCATAGTAAATTAATTTCACCAGAAATATACTTATTACAAACTAAAACCCTGTATTGTTTCCTTTAATTGTTATTAAATTGGGGCCGGCCGTGTATGTTTATCCAATGTTTCTTATAGAAGAAATATTTTCTGCATACTGAGCTTTCTTGCATGGATTCCAATTATTACAGCAAATAGACTACATGAAATATCATATACAAGAAAGATAACTACCTGGAATCTATGTATATGTATGTATAAGTAAGGTCAAATATGTTCTCGATGTAGAGAAAATAAGTAAGGCCAAACATGTTTTTGATGTAGAGAAAATGAGTAGAAAGTACTTATTAACAGTGATAAAAAGTATACAGTTTTAAATTTGGTTTAGGTATACACAGTTGCAATGGCCTTTAGTCAATGACAATTTCTTACTTCTGTATTCATCAGATTAGAACATATTTTTGTCTCAGCAAAAAAAACTTTAAAAATACACAAAAGGGAATTATCTTGAAATCCACACTTATAAAATTTTTTCAGTAAATATATTAATGTGTTATAAGTGGTTTATGAAATACATGGCAATCTTTTGGTCTAATGATTGCCCAGTTAAGAAATTGACAGTTACCAAAGGCCATTGAATCAATGTCTTTATTTATATATATATAAGTATAAGGCAGTGAGGGGGGAGCAATGGTAAAGGCTTGGACTCTGGAATCATATGATATGAGTTCAAATCCCAGTCAAAACCATTACACTCACTTTCAGCTGTCTCGGGCAGATGAGGCTCGTTAACTCGAGTAAATCATCTAGGTGTAAAGATAACACTGATTCAAAAAACTCGAGTAGATTAGATCCGTCAGTTCAATGCAAGTAACTCATCTAAGTGAAGGGTAACACTGACTACAAAAAGCCCAGGGATATGTGAGTACATGAAACTGGCCTTGTGCCTAACTTGGTTAGGTTCCCAACCAACTAGATCTCATATATAGAAGTATTGATAAATTAAACGAAAGATTGAATACATGGCTATGTTAAATACAAGCTGGCAACACTGGATAGATGTTTTGTTCTTATTATGAAATCAGGAGCAGTTTATACCCAAATCCCAAGGATGGGACAAATCAGCAACCAACATCATGAAGAACAACACTTTTACCAATTCAGGCAACATGCCACTTGATCATTACTGGTTTCTCCCATCCTCAGGATCTGAGTATACACTGCTAATGAGTTCATAATTAGAATAAAGCAACTACTGTCTAGTATTCCCAGCTTGTGTTTAATATTATTCTGTATTCAATCTGTAATTTAATCTATGAATATACTGTCAGAATATATTTCTATATTATACATTTGTTCATATTGAAGTATGTATATTTAGGCAGCTTTTTCATCTATGCACATCCAATTAAAAAGAATAAACACATCTTTTCTACTTATTTTACTTTTTATTTTTCTAATTTCTTGATGAGAGTCTTCATATCAGTTTTAAATACAGTTTTTAAATTCAATATTTTAAGAGTATGCATTGCAAATAAAAAAAACAAATAAAAACAATGCTGATATTATCAAACATGGATTTTAAAATCAACCCAAGAGTTACAACTAGCATTAAAAATGGACTTGGAATTACCTGGAACTGCATTAAATTCATAACAAAATTTAAACCAGATATAAAGGTTCATTTAGAAATTGGAAAAAACAAAAATACTTTAACCTGTAAACAAAAAGTGGCTATTCTTTTTAATCAGACTAATAAATGAACCTGTCACTGGTTGTCATATAGTATATAAGTTTGGGGAATGAATTTATCTGTTTCATATAACTCAAATCTGATAAAGGCTTGGAGATTGGGAAGAAGAGGAGTAACAAAATTTTCACAAGACTTGTTACTTCCAACAAACAATTTTGAATCCTATCTTTTAAATATTCAAACTTTCCACTCTTTAATACTTATATTTCTTTCTATTATCTCGGCTCTGCAAGATACAAACAACACTTGTAAGTTATACAAATGATGATCAAAGTTTTTTGAAGTTAAGTATTTTGATGCTGTGTTAAAGTCATTTTACATTAATTATCCTTAAAAATAATTCAAACATAATTTTTGCCTAATTACTGAAAAAAATTAAACCCACTCTTTTAATGAAAACATATTTTTGAAATATTATACTACTGAATAATTTAGTAGAGTTCAGTTTTTTTTCTTGTTTTTTTTAATGAATAAATACTTTTTTCTGTTATCAAATTATTACTACACTCAATGGGTGGGTATTAAATGATTTATATATTTCCAAAGAAGTTGTTTAAAGGAGTGAAAGGAACAGATTCAAATTTGAATATGTGTATTATGTTTCTAAAATATAAGTGCTTACTACTATGCTATGGATATTTATTTGAGACAGTAGCTAGGGAAAATTAAGGAAAATCTTTGATAATACATTCTGCTATTTATAATATATGTATGAAGACTATAAAAAAGAGAAGTCAGGTTAACTTCAAAGTTGCAATTATCAACTAACCATTGTTGGAACTCAGTTTAGATGGACTAAAGCCTAAGTTTGAACCTGCTAAATAATGAAATATCATTCAAAATTCAACTTTGCTCAAAATTTTTATTCACATTACTTTCCTTTAATGTTTAAAAATGATACTTAAATAAACTAATGGGAAGCTACAAATTTATTAAACAATAATGTTAATTTAGTTAAATCTTTTATTTTTCAGTTTTTAAAAAAAAAAGCCATTAAACTTTAATCTATTTTTAAAAGAAATGTACAAAATCTTATTGAAACATTTTTGTTGGAAAATTTTTAGCAAGAAATCTATTTTACCACTCTAATGAGTGGTAAAATAGATTTCTTGATAACAATTTTCCAACAATGAAAAAAATATTTATTCCAACAGAAAAATAAATCTATATTTTATTATATTACGTAATTTTTATCTTAAGAACCAGTGTATTTCAGGAATTTATATCTAATTAAAAGAAAATAAATATAAGTAACAATAATCATAATGCAGGCAAGTGACAGTAAAATTATTCTCTATTTTTTAAAGGATGAAATCTGTATCTTTCATATCCTATATTTTTGTCTTGTGTGTGTGTTCATTATGTTATTGAATGACTAAGGGGAAGTCAAATTTTTGTCTTAAAATTTCATCAAGAAAGATAAGATTTTAAGAATTATATGTTTTAAAATTTTTATCTTTCTATATAAAAATTTAAGGCATACAGTTCTTCGGCAAAAACTAAGAATGAAAAAAATGAAAATTAAGAATTTTGGTATTTTATAATAAAAAAAAGATCTCCAATAGAACCCCTTTGGTTAAATTTTTTCTCTTTTAAACACAGATTATTTCAGATTTTATTAGCATTTGAACAATATCCTTTTTGAGTACATCAATTTTTATTTATCTTTAAAATATGTTTTCTTTTGTTTGTTGTTTTTGGGTGGTATTTTTTATTTGTGTTTTTTTTTCATTTTCTTTTTAAATAAGATTACTCTGAATAGTTTTTGAATGATATGGCACTGAATAGTTTTCAGTATTAGATAGGAAATAAAATTCAATTGATAAAGATTAGAAGAGAAGGATATTTTACAAAAAAGTACACAGAGAATCATATGAAAAACAGAATTCATTTGGTTGATTCACTTTTATTTGCTGATGTTTTATTTGAGTTCTTTAAAGCAAAATAAGAAATAGATTGTAATGCACAAAATACTTATTTTTTTATTTGTCATTGCTATTAAAAGGGACATTCAATTTTTTTTTATTTCTATATCTTATTTTAGACAATGCCAAATTGTATAAATTAAAAATGCTCTACATGAAAAATGAAAAAAACTGTCTCAGAAACATTGAATAAATTTTATCTTTTCAATTAAGTAATTTGACCCCAAAAATGGTACATATTGACTGTTGCTTGTTTTTGAATATTACACATTTTATTTAAAAAAAGCTTCTTATATCCAAAAACAAACATTATATAAAAATTCATAAATATTCACTAATTACCAATCACAAATCTAATAAAAAATAAATCAGTGGGCTTTTTACAACTATATACATATGGATTACTTAAATAAAAATAGATTTTAAACTTGGATTTCACTATTTTTTTTTAAAAAATCTCCTTTCTGGGTCAGTTCTTTATTTTCTCTCCCTTTTCAAAATAGTAACTAATTATCATCTGTTTAATTATTCACATTTTTATTGAAAAATAATCATTCCTTGCCTTAATTTTTCCAGTGATTTCCAGTGTTGCCTAACACTTTCTCTTTATTTTCCTTATTTCTATTTTCTTTTTATGTTTTATTTCGAACATTTGAAAATACTTATTACAAAGATGAAAATATCTGTGAGCTGTGTCCCACTGTCAGTGAGGTGGAATAGAATATGAAACAACGCAGGATTTATTTTGCTCTTAAAAAATTAGACATAATGATTACTGTCTATATTCTTAAACCAAAGAGTTTAAAAAGTGAGGGACAGCAACCCATAGGAGAGATAAAATTATGCAGGAGAGGCTATGGAAATAAGGCTATGAAAGAGATAAATCATTTAAACCACTCGTAAAATCCCTATGCTTTCAACCCTGAAAGCCTGATTTCTTGTCCAAGTAAGATAACAGCTATTCAATATAGCAGACTACCAAACAAATTTCATTTACCTTTCCTGTTCTACCTAAAATAATGCTTTGACTGATTGAACTTTCTCTATATATTCTGTTAACTTTTATTAATAAATTAATTATTTATTAGAATTTCTGAGATGAGATTTGGTAGTTAGGGCTATTAAAGATTTCCTAACTATTGTTCTCATTGACATTTTCATGTATATAGTCAGGTCTTTCTTTTCATACTGGAGAAATATCTCATTTCTGTAATGAAGAAAAGGAAAATAGTCAAGAAGTTGTAAATTGCACAAAATAATTATTTCTATTATTTTGTTTTGAAGAAGATCTTATCTATTACTTAATATTATATAGTACTGAAAGAGATAAATTTGCTTTGTGGTTCTTAGGAATAAGAGACAAATTAAAGCAGGAATTATTTTTACTTTTTCATGATTATTAATGAATCAGCAAAATATACAATTAGTTATTAAACCAGTTAAGCATAAAACACCAACATGAAGAATATAAGCTGATATAGGTTACTCAGTGGCAAACTTAATTGGACTATATTCAAAACTAAAACTGCTCAAAGCAATATCTGATTGCAATGGTATGCAAAAACTTAGTCAATGGTTAAAAACGGTGTTAAAGGAATGACATGCAATGCAGATGATCATTGGTCAAATATACGACTATGTTCACTGTAATAAAAAGTGAATATGTACATGTTGAACATCATCAGATTATTTCAACATATGACAATCTAAAATCAAAACAAAAATGAATTATCAAATTATAATGCTTTTGTTATATTGAAACATTATGTGAAAAGTATTCAAGCTTTACTTTGAAATATTAGAAAATAGACACAGGTAATTAAGAATGCTTTTTTTTAACTTATTTCATGTAATGAATTATAAAAGCCTTCAAAATAATTTTTAATGTTTCAATGGGTTTTTTAGGCAGGGTCGTCAATAAAATTTAAGAATAATTTTCAAAGAATTTAATTTTACATATCAATCAACTTTCATGTAATAATGTTAATGATCATCATTTTATTGAGTTTTGAAGTCAGTAATTGTAAAAACACAAGAAAAATCATCTTGAAAAAAAGAAAAAAAATTATTTCCTGTGTTTGCTGAATTGACCTATACAACCACTTTGATTTAAAAGTTTAAAACCATTTCTAATAACTTATTAAATCATCATAATTTTCAGTTCCTTTAAATCCTAGATTTTAATGAAAGATTTTTTGTACAAAATCTATTGCTTTAAAAAAGGTTTTCACTGCTTTTTATCCCCGCAAAAAATTATGTTTCAAAAATGAATATCTGGATCCAGTGAAATAAATAACAGAAATAGTCAATTAATATTTAATGCAAGCATATAAAATTGTGTATCTTAGTATCTTAACATGGATGAGGGAAAATTGTGAGACTTTAGAATTATTGTCAGTCCAAATTTTAGTCTATTAGTTGCATAGGAAAGATATAAATAATCACATTTTTGCAGTTTTCAGTTAGATTATACCCCTACTTTCTTCTATGTATGAGAATTGTTCCAAAAGTAATGCTTCCAATTTTTTATTCTGCCTGAATGGATCAGAAGGGATTGCAAATTGCATTATTATGCATTCATCAACTGAAGGTTTCATCTCTCTGTTGCAGATATTGACAGTGTGAGACTAAGAAAGCTACCCCTGTCATGGATGTGCATCAGAAGCAAAGATGCATCATTGAATTCCTCTATACAGAAAAAAATTTAACCGATCAACATTCACCGGCGCCTGTTGAACGTTTACGAATCCAATGCAGTTGCTGTCAGCACAGTTAGGAGATTTGTTAGTCAATTTCAGAGAGGGGACAGAGATATGAGTGACAAAGCACACTCTGAACATGAAAATGGACTGCCTTGTTCATCGCTGGCAAAAGTACACTGAGAATGGTGGTGACTATGTCGAAAAATAATTCTGGGGCATAAAAGGTCGCTCGTTTCAATGCTATCACTCCCATCTTGGTAGCTCTTAAAATTTAAAAAAATTCAAAATAGGTGACATTACTTTTGGAATAATCTTCGTACTTAGAAAAATAATTGTTTCATTAAATGATTTTAGGAGTTAGATAATATTTATTGGCTTGATAGTAGACTAACAAGCATCACTAAATAAAATGACTTTTACTGATCATGAAAGAATACTACTAAAACTTAAATGACCTGATACTATTGTTAAATAGATGTCATTGTATTATGTATGTTATTAAAAAGGATAGAAGAAATTTGAAGAGTTCAAATTAACCAAATTGAATAGAAAGAACTGAGGTGATATAGAATATAATTCAACTAATGAATAAAACATTATAAACAAATCTATTTTAAAGGCAAGGGATATCATTTTTAAAATAAAATTTATAAAATAAAATTTCAAGTTAGAGTTAGAAAAAAATTTTAAGTAGGGCAAATGATAAACAAAAATTTTAGTACCCCATTGTATGGTTTCTAAACTGTGGGAGGGGAGAGATTTCAACTCCTGACTTGCTATCTCTCTGCTAATAGTATGGTTTTTCTTCATACATATGTATTGGTTGATGTCTATATAGACATTCGAGATGCATAAAAGTTTTTACAGCAAAGTTCTATGTTATTTTGGGGTTTTTTCAACTTTTCTTAAATAAAAAAAAATCCAGGAATGATAGCAATCTTTCCCTCCATTTGTAACCCTGTTGTTGTATTCTTTGTTTTTTTATTTTGTTATTTTATTTTTGTTATTGTTGTTTGTTATTATCATTATTATTATTATTACTTTTTTTTGTAATTTAATTTTATCCAAACTCTGTTTTTTTAGTATGTTTTTTACCTTGTTCTTAGCCCAATTCACATCTAATTTTTGCTTTTTTTTTTCTTTTTTTGCGTCTGCATGCACAGCTACGACACACAATACCCGACGCGGTAAGCAAAACCTTTTTGCTCTTTTTGCATCAATTTTTTTTTTATTATTATTATTTTCTGGCTTGCATGTTCATAGCTTATTCCTCTATCTCCCAATTCTACAATTCTTTCTTATTTC
>JAYKTE010213159.1:0-12287 GCA_036873565.1 Xipholeptos notoides | reverse complement strand
AACATGGATGAGGAAAATAGTCTGATTAATACTTTTAGAATTCATTTTTTTTTTTGTTTACTTTTTCAAACTACATAAAATATGTTCATAACATTTCCTCATCCATATTATTTTCTTTCTCACTTCAACATCCTTAAGATGAGATAAGAAGAATTCTAAAAGTATTGGACCATTTTCCTCATCCATATTATTTTCTTTCTCACTTCGAAATCCTTGAGATGAGGTATGATCAATTCTAAAAGCATTAATCAGACTATTTTTTCATCCCTATTATATTATAAGTTTAGGACACCTGAGGAAGGCTGAAGGGTGATTCGGTCAAAACGTAGTGAGAAAGAATATAATATGGATGAGGAAAATAGCTCGAATAATACTTTTAGAATTGATCTTTGTTTGTTTTACTGAACAAAAAAATATATCCTGAAAATATATTTTTCAGGTTTGGCGGGAATTGTAAATATTGCCAGTTAAAAAAACTGGCAATATTTACAATTCCCACCATGAATTAAAAATGTAATATGAACAGCAAAATCATCTATATATCTATTTTTATATAAAAGAGACTCTGTCTGTCTGTCTGTCTGTGACAGATTTTTATTTCCTATGTCTGCTCACATTTTTTAAGCTAGACCATTTAAATTTTTCATGGGCATAGATCAATCAATAAATCAATAGATAACCAGGTCAATGCATACTTTTTTCACCTCAAGGTCATTTCTTGCCTTCCCCACTCATGGACAGACAAATTTTTCACACTTTTTCAGACAAAAAAATACCTAAACCACCTTTGATCATAAGGAAAATTTACACACTGGAGTAGAGAGCAACAACAGTTAATATGAGTGGCTGAAAGTAGAGATACACTGCATAGGTTGGAAGTTAGGGTCAAATCTTTGCTGAATGCTTCCTTTTGTTGAAGCATTTTTATTGATTTTGCCCACATATGAATCTGTTTTTCTTCTGACAATTTGCATGGTAATAGAAACTTTATCAGTGCACATTTCAATTGTTATATCCTAAAATTTGCTTGAAAGATGTATCAGTTGCGTCAAAATGGTGAACACTTTTACTCATGTTTGCATTGTTTGGTGAGTGGGATTTGAACTTAAGTTCCAAATGTTTATAATTTTTTTTGAGTGAATTTCATACCAAAGTCCCAAATTATTGTTATTTTTTGTGTGTGGGTTAAGAGAATGAGCCCTAAATATTGCAATTCTCTCATGAGTTGGTTGAGAACATGAGCCCCAATTTTTGGTATTCCTGAGAATTTAAGCCTCAATTGTTAGGAAAGTTTTGGTGAGTGGGTTGAAAGCATGAACCCCAAATGCTGGAATTGTGTGGTGGGTAGGTTGGCTGAATAAAAAAATGCAATTTTTAACTGAATTGTATTCCAAAGAAAAAGCTTGTTAAAAGAGAACTGTGTCATCAAGGTAGATCATAATCAATTTGGGGAGGTCCACTTGGAGCAGTAGACAGGCAGCATAATCACATCAGCAAACAATGAATGCCATCCTTCAATAGAAAAATCAGATCAGACTGTGAATTAAAAAAACAAAAACAAACTCAAAACTACTGTACATATTCAGTAAAGCATCACTTTTTTCCCCAAAGATTTTAATTAAGAAAAAATTCCGCCGTTCGAGTTAATTGTAGTTGTCTTTTTTAACTACATAAAAGCTATTAAAACCCATTACTTAACAACTTTTGGTTTTATCAGAAAGATAAAATCCTAAACTTTATGAAATTAAAAACAAAATAATATAAAATGTTTTCTAAAATTTTGAACGAAAGATTTGTTTATGTTTTTGTCGTCAAGCGTTTCTTGTCCAGAAATAATTGACTGCGGATAACAACAGCCTTTAAAAAGCTGTTGTTATCCGCAGTCAGTTTGCATTCTTGGATTACTTCCCTTTTTGATCATATATGGCAAAAAATAAAATAACCCTAACTCTAACCCAAAAATATTACCTTTCATTTTTTGTCTCGTTGAAAAAAAAAAAAGGAAATTGTTTCTTTTGTTTTTTAAATAATTCTTTTTTTTTTCTTTTAATAAAAATGTCAACATTTCAATATTTTTCGATAGAATTCAATTACATTGACCACGTTTACCAAACACGAAACCTACGTGGCTGGCGAACATTTCACCGGATGTGAACATTTTACCGCTGACCCACCGTAAACGCCGTAACATGTTAAGAACTTGTGATGGATATGTAAAAGATAAATCAAATTGTTAAATACGAATACTGCGAATAAAATTTTGAAAATAGAAGCGCCGCCGATTGATTGCATCTAATACTTCCTAGAACTTTTATGTAATTTATATTTACAAACACAAAAAAGTGGTACTGTGTTTGTGTTTTTTAGGTTATGTTTGAGAGAAACCACCAGTTTCCTTTAGAAAGCAAGGTTATGAAATAAATCAATTAAAAATATGTGTCACGTTCACGTTAATTGACCTGAAAATATTGTTGTTAATCCATTTATTGCTGAACGATTTACATGAATTTACACAATATCAGCTGTTCTGCTGTTTCATGTTTTTGTCCTGTTTTTTTGTTTTTTTTTACCAATCAAGATTCTAGCTAGAACTATTGAATAAGAAATGAAAAATGCAGTAAACGAATTTTAATTGATGATAAATTATTGGTTGCTTTTGCGGTGAAAAATTGCTATATTCAACAAAGATATTTTTAATTTGAAAAATAAAGTTAAAGTTATTATTTACATTATTTATGCAGTTTGAGTTAGCATATATTTGAAAATTCTCTCTGATAAACTTTATGCTATGATTGATAATAATATCAATAATAATAAAAACATGAAGGTTAAAATATCGTAAAAGGTTGTTTAATGAAAATCTTATTTAAAAAATCTAATTTTACTAAGATTTTACTTTTATTATTTTTAGAGACAATTATATTCCTTTACCTGCTTTTAGACATCACATAATTTAATAAAAACTATTGAAAAAATATTAAATATACCTGGATGACAATAAATTTTCATTTAAAACTATTTGTGTCATCCGTAGATTAAAATGAGGAATCATTTTGCCGAGTGAAAACGGCACGTAACTCAGGACCAATCACCCGATGCTTATAATGCGGAAGCGAATGAGAGAAAAATGTTCGTTTCAAAATAAATCCAATTAAAATAGATTTTCATAGAGTTGGTAATTAGGTTGTAATAGATTAATATTAAAATTACAAAAATTTTTTTGATAACATTAATTTTGGATTTTTTGTTATTGTGAATACAAAGCATAAAACCTAGTAACGAGACAGTGCCGAACGATATCCGAGCTGCGCAATATGGCGGAACCTGTTTACGAACTTCCGGCTAGAATCACACGCCGATACAAGTTGAGAATATTAGAAGAAAGCAAGGCATTTGATCATTTTTTGGGCTGAACGCTAAGAAGAAACGCACATTAATCTTCTTCAGGCCCGTGAATGCCGGCTGGACGGCTTTGATTCTCAAACCGTCATCGTTTCTTGTTAGTGCGGATGAATATCTGTCAGCAGTCTAACATAGTTCCCTCCCTCCGAGATTAGAAAGACCAGGTAGGGAGAGAGAGCGAATAGCTTCGACAACAAGAAAAGAAAAAAAGCAATATTTTTGTACATTTCGACTTGCAAAAAGGATGGTTAACTTCCTGGACTCCCACTAGCCCCAAATGGATCTATTTACTGGCCTTTGGATAATTCAATCTGTCTCTGTACGGACACAGGGACCGATGTTTTGACTGACAAGCACTGGGGGGGTCGAATAGTCGGACGGACGGACGGACACCCACCCGCGCCACCATTGCGTGTGTGTGAGTGAGTGAATGGCTGTCGTCATCCGGATTATTCAGTTTTCTTAAAAGTGTCTTGTCTTGTCTTTCAATTGTGACGACACCATGAGCAACCTGCAGAAGCAACATGGACCATCGGGGGACGAACAGAACAAACGGGGCAAATCTGGGGGCCGAATGAGACCATCCAGTCAAAGTAATTCCAGTGTCTTGATGGTCGGACCCAACTTTAGGGTTGGTAAAAAGATTGGATGTGGTAACTTTGGGGAACTCCGGCTTGGTAAGTTGATTTTTTTTTATTATTATTATTATTATATTCAAGAAGGCCCTAAATTGCCCTTAAATCGTTTATTTAGAAAAACAAACAACCCTTTATTGTAGGGAGAGAGTTCTGAAGGTTTTATTTTACATTAAAAGTATCTGTCTCTCTGTAATGATAAGAGCTAGGAGGAGGAGGAGGAAGAGGAACCGCTCCCTTTTGTTATGACGATGATAGTGATGATGATGAGGGTGATGCCGCTTCTTTTCTTTGACTCGAAAGAAAAGAAGCAGCAAGAAAGGAATTAAAAGATGAACAAATGAGATATTTATTTATTTATTTATTTATTAGTATTAGTCTTCTTCCTTTCCTCTTTAATGGTGATATCTACTGATTTATAAAATCTATTTGTTCTTAAGAGGAATAATAATAATCGTTTTCTTTTTCATTATTTGTCAATATTTTTGAAATCCAAGAGATAAATATTATTTTCTGTAACAGCTGCGGAGAGTGCGGCTGCGGCGGCCGTTTTTCTTTTTTTCATTCTTCATGTTTTTTTTTTAGACCCCAAAAATTGCGATAAAGAATATTTTATTTCTTTAACAAAAAATCCAGAAAGTCTGACCAATTTAAAAAAAAAAAAGTGGAATTACTTTTTTATAATTATTATATTTTAATTTCTGTTTCAAAACTATAAGACCTTGGGTTTAAAAAAAAAAATTATTTTTACAAATTTACTTTTTAACTCGATATTAAATGAAAAATAATCAAAAGAAAATTGTTTTGTTTTTCCCCCATTAAAGTGTGTTTACATAAAAATAAAGCCACTTAAATTTGGCTTTCAATTGACTTAAATCCCAATTTCTTTTTAATGAAACATATTCTTTATGCTTCCAATATAAAATACTGGTTTATTTCTGTATATTTGGATTCATTGAATGATATAGATATATTTTTTTATCAGAAATCAAATTAGATTTTCGTTAGGAGAAATAATCACACAAAAGTATTTTTATTCAAAATTAAACTCTAATGCAAAGTTTTAAAAATTTAAAAATTAAGATAACTTAAAAAAAAAATTGAAAATTATTATTTAAAAAAAATGTTCTCTTTGTTAAACAAACAAAACAACTGTATTTGTTGTTGGTTATTGAATTCTGAAATTAAACATTAAATAAATAAAAATAGATTTTTAGCTGAAGAAAGAAAAGATGAGAAGAAAAAAAAGCCTCTTTTACGCCCTTAAAAGAAATCCGTTTTTGACTTTTTACCTTGATATATTTTCTTTTTCTTTGATCCCGAGTTGATTATTTATTTATTTCCCAATTAAAAGACAGAATGTTTTCATTTTTTGAATAAAAATCTTAATAACCACGAGCAAACAAAGAAAGACGGAGGGAAAGTTGATTTTTTTTGGCACATTTCATTTATTTATTATTTCAATTGACATTACTCTTTTTTTTCTCCACATTTTAAGATGAGAGTTTTTGTTGTTGTTATGCTTGGCAATTGTAGATATTATTACCGTTTTCTTTTGGTTTGTTTGCCAAAAGTTTTAAATATTGGTTTTATTATTATTATAATAAGTAATTATTATTATCATTCAAAACAAAACCTGAAACTCTCGGACCATATCGTGTATTTTTTTAAGGCTAATTTTGTTATTGTGTTCATCAAAAGGGAGGATAGTTGTTGATGGGTGGTCGGTCGTCGTCCACCGTGGTTCGTGTTAATAAAACCGGTAAATGTTTGTAACTATTTAAAAAAAGGACATTGATGACATTTACACTACACTCACTACCCTGTCTGTCGGGTTGTGTTGTTGGTTACCCTACCCTTCTTAGGCTTTCCTTCCTTCCCTCGCTGTTGTTGGCTACCCAGTCTTACTTGGGTTTTTTTTCTCCAAAATGGGTGTTACTGTTGTGTTTTTGGTACAGTTTAAGCATTAAATCGGACGAGTAGAAGAAAATATATTTTTCTTGTAGACTTCTGTGTACTGAAAAAGAATCTGCTAATCGTTTTCGAGGGAATCAATCCCACTCCACTACCCTCCTCCCTCTAACTATAACCACTTACTTAATGTTATATTATAAGGTTTTTAATGATTTGCTAGAAAAATCAAACTCCAAACCCCTTAAACGAGGAAAAAATCGCAAAATGATCCACTCACATTATTTCTTTTCGCGTAGATATACATTTTGTTAGAAGTGAAAATCTTCTTATGTTATTTGCACATGCGCAGAAGGACAGTCAGGTTTCGTTGTTAGACGGACCAATAACGCCGTTACTTATTATTTAATCTCACAAACTGGATATGATCCATTAAAAAAAAAACAACAATATCTCGGGAACAATATTTTTGTGCCGAAAGAGAAATACGACAGTAGGATTTCCTAGAGCATGTGGATATCTTTTTTTCGTGATGTAACGCTTAAACTTTACCAATACCGTTTTTTTGTTAAAATGAGAAAACAAAATAATTCTTCATAAAGAAATTAATAAAGTTTAGGCCCTTTTTGTGAGGGGAGAAGGAAGATTGATGACTTTGCTATCAATAACGTAATAATGATTTAATGTGTACCAAACCAGAAGTAATTTTTTTCAAATTAAGAAGTCACCATAGATTTTAAATGAAATAACTTTCTTTTCATCATTCATCAAAAAATCCCTTAAACCTCAACCAAACCGATCATTTTAGAGTATTTTTGTTACCAGGAGGGTGTTTATTGACTTTAATTTTCTATTTTATTGTATTATTTGGGGAGTGTAAAGTGTAGTTAGTTCAGCCAGCCTTGTGGCTGCTGGGCTGGTTGTTGATAGTAGTAGTGAGTGAGTCGAGGGAAATAATCAAGTCAAGTAAATGGAAGCAAAAGAACAACAACACTACTTTTTGTAAAATATTTCTTGAAAAGAGTAGTTTAAGTTGGAATTATTGTTGTTTGTTCTCATACTGAACTCTTTCTTTTTTCAATTTCTAATTCCTGCCACTACCATTTTTATTTATTTATTTTCCTTTCTTCGTATCCAACAATAATCCCCTTATTAAAAAAAAAAAAAGACATTATTATTACTATTATTAATGATGACTTCTTCATGTAGATTAAGATTAATATCATTTAAATGATTTATTTATCTATTTTAAATATTCGGTTATTTTATTTTTCATTAAATTAGTACTTACTTACTTTAAAAAATTAACATTAAAAAAGTAAACGTACTTCTTGAGGATTTTTGTGCTGGCTGCCAGAAGGGAGGCTGCTGGCTGCTGCCATCATTTTTTCTTTTCTCTCTTTTACTTTCCTTTGAAGGTGAGAGGGAGACGACCCCCCCACCAAAAAAAAAAAAAAAAAAAAAATACATAGGAAAGAAAAAGGGGGGGGGAAAGACTTAGATATTTAGGTCTATTTCTTCTTTTAAACCAAATATTTTGAAGAGAAATGAAAATTCTTGTTTTTGGTGTGTGTGAAAGTAGTGCTAATGCTCTCACTCTCTCTCTGCCTCGAATTGGCAGGTTCACGGTGGGTGAGGGCTTTTTTATTTATTTTTTTACTGTTGTTTGCTTGGTGTTAACTGTTTTAAATTATTGTCGTATTGAACTTTTTTTGGGCAAACAGTTTTTGTTCTTTTTTTTCCTCCCTATGTTTTGAGTAGCAGCACTCACTCAGCCAGCACAAGGCAACAAATTCAAGAAAAAAAAAGTAGTGGCTGGATAATTTGTGTTTATTTGGTAATTTTTACGTCTCTTTTGTCAAAAAACCTTTTAAATGAAATATGAATAGTTGATGTGTGTGTGAACTTACAGCCCTAACTTGTCTTTTTTTTTGTTCACCCCATTTACGCTCTGCTCAGTGCTCTCGCTCCTCACTTCACTTCCTGTGTATGGTGAGTCAGTCAGTCTCACCAGTCAGTTAGAACGAAACTTCAATTTCTTAGGGTTCTTCGTTTTTTTGGGGGATTTTTTCTCTTGAAACACTAGAGAAATAAAATCAGAAAAAAAAAAACGAAATTTGAACAAAATTATTTTTAAAAATATTTTTTGTTTTCATTTCTTTTTTTTTATCTACCTTCAGAAGAAAACACCTACCTACCTGCCTACCCAGAACATGCCCTCTTTCCTTCGTTTCTTTTTATTATGTTGAAACTAAACTTCATTTTAGTTCAACATTTTTACTTTTTGGTAAAAAGCTTATATTAAAAATCTAAATGTTATCCATTTGTTCCTGTATCGTAAATTAAATTAATCAACTCTGGTTCCAAGAAAAGACAGAAGAACAAACAAAAGCTCCTCCTCCTCGTTCTGCTATATTGCTCTCTCCACTTCAATCTTTCTATTTAAAGAAATAAAAAGAATTATTTGATTGAGATTTATTTCTACAATAAAATCGTTAAAATTCTTGTCAGCCTTGCGAAAGTGGTTGTTATCTTTCTTTTCGTTTTGTGTGTGTGGTTTGACTTAAAAGGCTAGAAAGGAGGCTATCAGGTTTCAAGTACAACTAGATTATTGTCTGTTAGAAGAAGAAGCAAGCACAAGAAGCACTTCTACTTTTTCAGTTCTTGTGTTAGTGTTTGTTGTTGTTCACCACAACTACACACACACACTTTTCCCAATATATTCTTTTTTCTTCCTAAAATTACTTCTTGTTTAGGAATAACAAGAAAAAATTACTTTGTTTTATTAGCATCTATGTCAATCAAAAAAAAAAAAAAAAAAAGAAATGAAAAAAGAGCATTCATCATCAGCCGGTGGCGGTGGTGGTGGGTGCTCTTCTTCAGTCTTCACGAAATGAGGAAAGATAACTCAAGTATTTTGACTTGTATTTTTCAACAAGAATCCAAGTTCAAGATCTTATATTATTTTTCTAAATTGATATTATTTTGCTTTTGAAACGGATTTGTTCCTTTTTGGTTTTATTCCTTTCTTTCTTCTTTCCTTTCTAATAAGAGACCCTAGGCACTTCTTTTCTTCATTGTCACCATTATCGAATTAATAATTTTTAAAATATTGTTTAGCTATTATTAATTTCTTGATATTTTACGCTAAATTTCCTTTTCTAATGATTATGATAATTTATTGTCTTACAAAAAAAATCTACATTTCTACAATACTGCTCGGAGATAATAATTTTTTTATTATCAATATCTACAAAAAATTTCTTGATATTTATAGCTCCCCCCATCCATGACTGATTTATTTAATTTTTGTTTAATATTTTGAGTGGGTGGGAGTCTTCTCTCGGTTCTGAATAAAATGATTTGTTTATTTAAATGTTATCAACAACAACAACCATGAGAAATGACGGACTAGGGGTGAAATTATGAAAAAAATTGATATTACTAGAAATATTTTTAAAAATAATTTTAAAAAATCCAAATAAAATAAACATTCGTTTTTTTTAAATTTAATCTTCATTTTCTCTTCTTAAATCTAAAAGGAGGAGGCATTTAAAACTGAATCTATTTGTATTTATTTCTACCAGTCATGTGATGTGATGTGATGATGTGACGATATTGACAATATAAACTCTTTCCACAGATTGTAGGGTTTAAGATTTTATTTTTAGTGATGGAGTGAAATGGAGAAGTGGATATTTTGTACTTCTTATTTTTACAGTCAATAATTGTATATGTTTTTGAGTAATGAATAAAATTTAGTAAAAATGCATTATTTCTCATTTAGGTTTTCTTGATGCATATCTGTCTGTTGCTTAATTTGAAAATCTACTTGTGAAAGAAAGAAGGGCTTCTTCCTTTTTGCTTTGGAAAATTTTGGTTAAATGAAATTCTAAGACCAACAACACTTTAATTGTAAGGAGGAGTTTGTAAGGAAGGAATTGCTTCTCAGTAATAATTTGATTTATTTGGTTGTTCATTTTTTGACACCCTTTCATTCATTGTGTCATGACATAAAAAAACACTTTTTCATGGTTCCATCCATTTCTATTTTCTCTCTTTTGTATTTTTTATGGATATCCTGAAAAGCATTTTGTTGGTTAATTAAGAATAGAATAATAGCTTGATGCTCAAAAAAGAAAGCACCAAATATAGAATAGAATTTTAAAAATGGATCTATTTGCTTGTTGGTATAAGAACGATTGGGCAGGGCAGGTTGTTTAGGTCAGTCAGCCACAACCACATATCTTTGCTGGGCAAAGTATTGATGATGATGCATTTAGTGTTTGTGTGATGTTCTAAATATAGTTTTGGGAAGCTAAAATATGAAAAAGGCATACTTATGAAGATTTTTTTTATTCCTTTCATTTCAATTGAATCCCTTTTTGAGGTGAAGATTTTCTTTGAGGATTTGTAATATGTTTGGGTTAAGACTGTTTTTTTTCCTTTTTGAAGAGATAGCATTTGTTTCTCCACTCTCCTGTTTCATGTAGACAGAGCCTCTCCTCTTTTCTAATGCTATTGGTTGATCATATTCATACAAATCATATGGATTAGATTAAGTCAAGTCTTGATTATTATTATCTTCATTCAAGTTACTTGGACTTCTACTCTCGTCTTCAGTTTTATCTTCCCTGTATTTCAGCCAATGTGCCTTTCAGCGTTCCTCAATATGATTTGAATTCAGGAAGCTTCATCTTGATAGCTGGAGCCTTTTTAGAACTGCAGGCTTAACCCTTAATTTACTCTACATGGGTATACTATTCACACCCCAAAAGTGTTATAAGTTAATTAGCTTTTTATTAAAATAATCCTTACAAAGAATCTAAAATTAAGAATAGTTATTCAGTTATTATTTTGTTTTTTTAAAGAAAACTGAACAAAAATAGTTATTTTGTTGCTATCTTTCTCTATCCTATTTTCTTTTTTTTTTCTACCCAACATTAACATTTAACTCTTCTTTCTTCTGGGACATGTGGTGTAAAATCAAGGCTGTTAACCAGACCAAATCAATAGGAGGAACATTGATCTGCCCCCCCCTCCCAACAAACAAAAACTAAAGAAAAAAAAGAACTTAGTTTCTTATGTTATAAGTGAGCATTGTACTTGATACCTCATGTTTTATTTTTAGAGTTGTATTTTCTTATAAGACTTGTTATAAAATATTCTGAAGTACTCATATTTAATCTATGATTCACTCTCATCTTGCAACTATTTGTGTTGGATAATATTCTTTTTTCTTCTAAACAATGTCATATTTGGTAGAAGTTGTTTTCTTCCATTTGGATCATTTCTTCTTTGTAAGAACTTTTTGATTTTTGAATCTTCTATTGCAGCTGACAAGTTCTTAAATCTTTGTCCAGTTGTGACTATCTTGAAGGATGAGCTTTTAGCGCACACACACACACCACTTGTAAAATTCATATTCCTAGGAAACTTGCTTATTAACTCGTATGGGTTTAATGGTTTAGTCAGCTCAAACTGCAAAAGTCAGTATGCTGACCACACACACACTCACACTGTTTGATTGTTTAGAGATTTACATCTTTGAAGATTCAAAATTATTCACAAAGTCTGCAGGAATTTTTTAGATGACTTTGATTATCATTATTCAAATTCTCATATTTATTGTTTTGGCCAATGAGTTATTCGTCCTTCAGTTATTTGCTGATAATATGGTATAGTAAGTGTAAGAATTCAATTTTTTTATGATGGAATTGTATGAAACCTGTTGCTGCTGCTATCACTTGACGTGAAGTATCTTGTGCATAGGATGCAAGTGTCTTTAAGCTCACCCTTTTTGTGTGCTTGTTGGGTTATAATTTTGAAAATGGGTTGAAAAAGTCTTTCATTCCTAAATGGGATCATAAAATTTAAATAAGACCTCTCCACAAAAACTATGTGACCTTTAATAACCACAAATGGTTGATAGGTAAACACAATCAAACCAACCAACCTAAATGGGATCATCATATCACTTTTGGTTAAAACACCAATGAGATTTTTTTAAAGAAATAGAATGATGAAACAACCTTTGGCACTATCAAACATTTTCAGTGGTATTTATTGGAATGTATATTTACTTATATAAAAGCCAGTGTCCACTATCTATTTATCATAATATTATTTTTCACATGGCAAATTGGATTGACCAATTAAATCAATTTATAATGCTATGATTAAATGTGAATTCTTGCAGAACTTACAACATAATGCCAGACAGCTGTTTTGATCGTATTGGATCTCATCAGTGACACATAGTATCGGAATTATTTAAAACCCCAAGTGGGATTGAAACTTGCGGACTACATTGTGCAAAGAAAATGCCCCATGACCTAC
>JAYKTE010213048.1:0-12287 GCA_036873565.1 Xipholeptos notoides | reverse complement strand
ATATACGAAAAATTGAAAGGATTTGTTTTAAAGAACAGCGACAATGCACGTCGTTAATGTTTAATGAAACGTGTTTATAAAATATATGTATATATATATATACTTAAATAAAATTCATTAGATTGAGTTGAACTTTTTTATATAAGAATATTTTAAAAGACCCCTCCGAGTGTTCTGACCACCGGCCTGTTGTTGGGGATCAGGGTGTTTATTAGCGTCACGTGTTTATGGAGGACCCTAACGCTTTCGGACTCGACGTAGTCCATCTTCAGGAGTGAATATATTACATTCGTATAATATAATATAATTGCCTGGCTTTGCCCGAGTGCTTAAAAAGAGATTAAATAAATTATTTTGGCATTATTTTCAGCTGTATTCGTAAGAAAAAATTGTAATACTTTATACATTTGTAGATATTTTAAATCATAAAACAATTTACGTTCAAATGTCAGCTTTTTATTTGAATGTTCGGCTAAAGACTTCTGTGAAATATTGGTTGCCGGCGGCTGTTGAAAACCACGATATGGTAAATTATTAAAATTGAAACAAGTATATCTAAATCGATGATTTTTACGACTAAAAATGATTAAATTGAATTCCCTTTATGTCAAATTCCAAGACTGTAGACAAAGAATTGGTGGAGGAGTTCGGTAGGAAAAAAATCGCCTGCACAAACGCATTTTTCACTTTTATAGATATAAAGATATCTATTGCATATATCAAAAGAATATATACCTAGATATCTATATCCATATCTGTGTTTATATATATATATAATTTATTACAATTCCCCCTTCCGTCTGGTTAACTGGTTTCCTGTTGATTGCATTACTCTTGCAGATACAACACAACAGCAACATTCTCTTTCTTCTCTTCGTTGTTTTTTTCTTTGTTATTTTTTCTTCTTTTTCATTTTCTTGTCTCTTCATCTTCCTTTTCTATTTCTTCTTTTTCTTTTTCTTTTTCTTCTTATTGTTCTTCTTTTTCTTGGCCCTTCACCTCTTTCTTCTTATTGTTCCTTTATCTTCTTCCTTTCTTATTCTTTTTCTTCATCTTTTTTTTATTCTTCTTATTATTACTATTTTTTTCTTCATATTCTTTTTTTCTTCTTCTTTGTCAACAAAACATTCATAATTATCATTAGCATCTTCATCTTCTTTTTATTCTTCTTATTATTTCTATTTTTTCTTCATCTTCTTTTTCTTCTTTTTTTCTTCTTCTTCTTTGTCTACAAAACGTTCATAATTATCATTAGCATATTTCTTGTTTCGCAACATAATTCGAAGCCCCAAGAAGACGTTCGTTTCCTAATTAGCGCTACTACTCACCCGTCCTGCATCAATAATAATATAAAAAAATGTTTCCTTTTTTACGACAGTTTTCTCAATACACTCAACAAACAATCGCATCGCTTTTATCGACGATAAAAAAACAAATAAAAACAAAATGATCATTTCTATTTCAATTAAGGATTGATGGAATTAGTCTCAAAAAGTGAGAAGAAAAAGGAAACGAAAACATGGAATTTCATTTTACTTTCAACATAACATGCATCAACGATATTGACTGTTTAGAAAAATCAAGCTCTTATACATTTTTCATATTTACTGACTTCTGTATTACATTCATTAATTGTTATTTGGGGTCATTGAGATGGAGTTTGATCATTTGTTTGTGGAGGTTTTGTGGAGGTTTTGGACTGTTGTTCCAATCCATTTTTTTTTAATCCTTGACACAAGGCTTGATATTTTCTTTGTTGAATTTTTGGACTGTTGTTCACGGCGTTTTTTTCATCCTTGACATAAGGATTGCTAATTTGTGGAGTTTTTGGATTGTTATTCCCGGATTTTTTTTTATCCTTGACATAAGACTTTATAATTTTTTGGACTGTTGTCCATATCATTTTTTAGACGAAGCTTGATAACTTATTTATTGAGTTTTCTGACTATTGTGCACATATCTTTGAGACAAACCTTGATAATTTATTTATTAAGATAATTTATTTATTAATAATAATTTATTTATTAAGATCTTGGCCTGTTGTCCATATCTTTTTTTAATCTTTGAGACGAGGCTTGATATTTTTTATTGGGGTTTTGGACTGTGGTCTACATGTTTTTTTAATCCTCGACACAAGGATTGATAACTTGTTCATTGAGTTTTTGGAATGATGTCCATATCTATTATTAATCCTATTGTCCACAGATGATTTATAATCCTTGATACAAGGCTTGATAATTTGTTTATTGAATGCTTGGACTATTGTTCCTATCTATTTTTTTTACTCCTTGAGGTGAAGCCTCATAATTTGTTTATTAAGTTTTTGGATTACTGTCTACATCTTTTATTAATCGTAGAGACGAGGCTTCATAATTTGTTTATTGAGGTTTTGGACAGTTGTCCATATCTTTTTTTAATCCTTGAGACGAGGCTTGATAACTTGTTTATTGAGTTTTCGGACAGTTGTCCACATCTTTTGTTAATCCTTGAGCTCAGGCTTGATAATTTGTTGATTTGGTTTTGGGATTATTGTCCACATCTTTTTTTAATCCTTGAAACGAGGCTTGATAATTTGTTTATTGAGTTTTGGGACTATTGTTCATATCTCTTTTTTAATCCTTGAGACGAGGCCCTTTTAATTTTAGACCGTAAAACGACTGCGTTTGAAATACTCTTATATATTTATGAACAGACAAGTTTCGTTAGAATTTTCGACCAGACTGGCAGGTTTGAGGCGCTCTACTCGATTGATGTAGTCGTCTGATGTGCATTCCCAATAGTATTGTTTAGGCTTTTGTGAATTTCAAAAAAATTATATTATTAAGCTGCCATATATGTACTACTGCGCTGAACTGGGTTAATGCTAAGGGCTGTACTTGAATGAATGTGTTAGAACACGTCTGATATGCATCCCCAATACACTTGTTTGATTCTTTGTTCAGTATAAAGGAATGTGTGAGATTGGTGTGTCCTATGCGAAGGCAGGATAGGATAACTTGTTCTTTCCTGGATTTTTTTAGGGTAGGTTGTGTTTATTTACTTTGGGTTTTATTTGAAATAGTTTGTTTTGAGTATTTTGGTTTCAGTCGTATTGCCATTTATCTATTTTTGATTTCAGATATGTAAATGGTATTTTGAGAATTTCAGGTGTTAGTTTCTTTGTTTTATCATAATTTGGACTTTTACTCTCATCTTCCTTGTTTTGATTGTCTGAATTTATTTGATAAGTTTTGATTATTATCTTTATTCAAATCATTCGGTCTTCTACTCTCATCTTCATTTTTTTCTTCCCAATGGATATTGGTTGTCTAAATCTATGAGATGAGTTTTGAACAAATTTATTTGATTATCATTTTATTGTTTTCATGATTTTATTAAAAACAGCTTAAAATACCATGATGAGACATCGTGAAAACTACATAAAATTGGTATAAAATCCTATATTTACTCATTTAACAATAATTGGGGAAAATTAGATAGTTACCGTGTATGCCACCTGGTAGACCGATATTTTCCCTATTTGTGTTCTTATTTACTATTGATAACTACCTATTTATCTATCTATCTATCAATCTATCAATGATAGAAGACATCAATAAGTCCTTATATTTTTTTAATGGGGTGCAAGCTGAATTTTGTGGGCAGAGGGGCTCCTAGGCCCATTCTGCAGGGGGAGGGGCGCACAATATTGCTAAGCACGACACTGTATCAACCCATACACCCACATATAATAAAAGCAAATTATTCTTGCAGCAAACGAGATGGAAATTCTGTATTGCAGTCTGGCGCGAGATTTGTGTGTGCAATTTTGATGTTTGTGCACATGCGCACCGTCGAATAACGTCAGCAATTATTTGGGGCGGTTGAATAGTAAACAAAATCAAAAAAAGGAAAAAAAAAGGAAAAAAAAAATCTTAATTCGCCAAATTTCAATTGAATCAAACGCATCCAATTCTTCGCTGATTTCGTAAATAGAGATAAATATTTAATGACATCATAATTTGATTAGGACAATTATTCGACCCGCTACCCCCTTGCTTCCTGCCTGCCCCTTTTTTTCTCATCTTTCCATCTCTCTACATTGACTCATGTGCTGTCTAGATGCACACACACACACACACACACACATGTATATATGGTGACTGCCACTTCTTTACTGAAGACGGCCAACCCTTACAACGTGTCCGAATGCGAATGAATCTGCATATGGTTCCACATTCCTCCTCCCATCTTGCACAGCTTGCCGCATACCCTGCAGGATAGACCTACTAGTGGACGCCACACCACCGGCTGTACCTCTCCTCCCGTTTACCCGGCTTTTGTCTTGCGTGAGTAGCTCAGTGGCTTGTAAGACCAGCATTGAACAGACAAACTACCGCAGATTCTGCACGAATATCTAGTCTCGACATCAAAACCCGCAATTATATCTCGTTTTTGTAAGCACCATTTGAAAGCGGTGTGCTCGATTCGCCTTTCACAGGGTAGACCAAAAAAATACTACCACTTTCCATATTCTTACAATTTTCAAATTTTTCAAAAACTTTTGTTTCCTTTTGAGAAATATCAACAAAAAAAACTGAATCCTCAACCAAATGGATCGAATTCATCATCAAAGTTTTAATTTGATGTTTTTGTTTAAAATTTCTAAATAAAATTTTGAATAAATGCTCATTTTGAAAACTTTTGTATGATTAAAAGTAGTAACATTTCTTTTTGTCCTATCTGTATATGTTTTTAAAATGGTAGATATACAGCTAAAGAGAGAGAGAGAGAGAGAGAGAGATATGAATAGATGCATTGAAAGACATATGTAGACAGTTAGATCCATGGACAGACCGAGATGGATACATACATAGATAGAGACAGGCTGACGGAAAAATAGATATATGAATAAACATATACATATGGATAAAGACAGCTAGAGTGATAGTTGGCTAGAAAGAACGAATGAAAGTTTGTTTTACTACATATCAACCCTTTTAGGGCATTTAAAGCCGATAATACTCATTTTTGAGAAACGTTCTTTTTGTCCACACTTTTATTTTTAAATAATACAATATGCACTATTTAATCGATATCATTAAATGACCTAAAAAGATTGATATGAATTTAATCGTGCATATTGTGTTATTAAAAAATATTACGTGTGGACAAAAAATAACGTTTTACAAAATTTAATGACTTAAAGAGGTCAATACGGATTAAATGGAGCATATTGTGTTATTAAAAAAACTACGTCAGGACAAAAAAGAACGTTTATCAACAAATGATTGTTCTCGGCATGAAATTACCTAAAAGGTTGATATGGATTAAATAGTGAATATTGTGTTATTCAACAAAAACTAGGAGTGGACAAAATTTAACGCTTACCAAAATTAATTTTTCTCAGCATTAAATCAGCTAAAATGTTTGATATGGATTAAATAGTGCATATTGTGTCATTAAAAAAACTACGTGCGGACAAAAAAGAACGTTTCTTAAAAATGATTGTTCTCGGCATTAAATGACCTACAATAGTTGATATGTCGTAAAAAAATCAAAACAAATAAAAAAAAGCAAGAATTAAATTTTAACAAAAAAAACAGAAACTTCGAAGACGACAAAGACAACGATGACGATGACGAAAAGCGAAATCTTGTAATCTTTTTTGATGATTCGTAAATCCTGCAAGAGCATTTCCATTCTCAGAAATGTTGGTTTGTTTTGAAATGTTTTCAATTCTCAGAGGTTTCCAGCGGGAAAAGTTTCCGTTGCCAAAAATGGAAAAACCAAAGATGGCGATTAGATGTTTTGAAGTATTAAGAGGATTCGAAAAAAAAAACGAACAGAGAGTCGACTCAGTTTAGGAACGAGGGTCGGGGATTAGGGTTAATCACCAAAACCCAAACAGGTGGAACCATTTCGAATAGAATAGAATACACAATGATTTTAATCTTTCTCTATACATATCTATAAAAGGGAGAAATGTGTGTGCGCAGGCGATTTTTCCCCTACCAAACTCCTTCGCCAATTCTTCGTCTACCGTCTAGAAATTTGGCATAAAGGGAATTCAGACCTGGGCCAAAAATTTTCATCGGTCTTAAGTCGGAAAAACGTCAATTTAGATATACTGTTTTCAATATTTATCATATCGTGGTTGTTAACAGACGCCGACAACCATTATTTCACAGAAGTCTTTAGCCGAACGTTCAAATAAAAAGTGGGCATTTGAACTTAAATTGTTTTAAAATTTAAAGTATTTTGATAATTTTTTAAGTATTACAAATTTTTTTACGAATAGTCTCATTGAAAATAATATTTTCTTTTGATACTAAATTCATTCCTAATGCTTTTTTATACTATATTCAATTCTAATGCTTTTTTTAATACTAAATTCATTTCTAAACCTTTTCTCTAAGGCAGTAAAGGAAGCCCATTATATAGAAAGCAGTGCCATACCATCCATATGCAAATTTTAGTGGTCTGAATCATTTTTTTTTAAGAACTATTGTGGTTTGATTTTCTGAAGAGTTACAGGATATATGGTCTCATACAACCACGACGATGTGGTTATTATATTATAATAGATGAGCATATATTAATCTTAGGAAAACTATTTATCATAGTGTCTATTCTTTTCTGTCATGTCTGTGTACTTGTTCTTGATATTTAACGATTGAAATGATTGATATGCAGTAAAACTCAATACAAATCTAAAGCAATCAAAGACCTTAAAGGGGATCAATATTATGAGATTTCTGCAGAATGGCACTGTTACTGTCTTTGGGCTGAGCTTAAGATGATTCTGGGTCCTTAAAAGGCATGGCATTAAAAGGTGTCTGCTTCATTAAAAAGATCATTATGGTTGTTTGTTTTTGTTTTGTTTATGTTTTACGGCATATCAACCTTTTTAGGGCATTCAAAGCTGAGAACAATCATTTTTTTATAATATTTTTTGAATAATACAATATGCACTATTTCATCTATATCAACCATTTTAGATGTTTCATAGTAAAAGAACAACATTTGTTATTTGAAATCTTGTTTTATGATTTTTAAAATTGAAAATGTTACCGCTACGCCATAGACTCCATTATTGTTCAATGGTTTCTTGTACTGATTTTTGTCAGGTTTTTTGTGTGCTTGATTTTCAAAGCTGCACTATTTTTTGCTGCATTAACCTCTGGGTCTGCTTTTTCTCAGTCTAAATTCTCTATGCTTATTCCAAAAATGAGACCTTACTTCACCATTTCTCTTCGTTGAACCAAACGGATTTGCTCTCTGTAAATGTCAAAATCTTTGACAATAAGAATGTCATGCTGTCTAAAACTGGATACGAGTTGGACACGCCAATGGACCGGAGGAATTTTTCAACGCCAATAAATTCTCCGCCTACTCAAGGGTTATTTTAAACTGAAGAAATTATTTTTACTCCGCAGATGCATTAGGAAGAATTATTTAACGCAGAAACCGGTTAGAAATGATTTTCATAATAGGATTCTGTTGTAATATTTTTGGTTTAATGACTACACGGTATGATCGTTAACATTTGGTGATTTGATTTATACTAAGGGATATACAAGATGGACCAATCAGAGAAGAGAATATGCAAACTATCTATGTATTAATCTACTTGTCTGGTGTCAAAAATAATCATCACCACAGGCAGTAATTAGAGGGAACAAATTACCTCGCTTTATATTCACTCTTTATCAGGCAAACATCATTAAAACCATTTCCAGTGCAATTTCTTTTTAATTGGCTGCTTACGGTTTCAAGTTTTCTTTTTTATTTCATGTTTTTTTTTTAAATTTAATTTCATATTATTAAGAGGATACTGTAAGTTTTTAATTTTTCAAAAAACTTCCCTTTACTTTACCTCCATTTATTATTTGCTCTCTTTTTATGGAAATAGTTTTATATTTGTTTTATTGTGTGTTTTAAAATTTTCCACTACCGTGGAATTTACACGGGTTCTGTTAGAGGACACCAAAATATTCAGTTATTGTCAGATTTCTGTACTGGAAGAATAAAACTTCATTTGCATGAATTTGGACTGTTATTATAACTATTATCTCACACCAATCACCAGGTACCCGCGTACCCGGCAACTAGTGGGTTCAACTGGGTCAAAGTGACAACAAGTCTCCTCTGATTCCAGCAGCCCGCGCCATTCCAGTCAACGACTGTACGGCATAAAAAAACACATCTTGGGTTTTCACCCATTTGCGTCCGCCTCTCACACCTGGCGTCAACAGCATTATTATTATTATTATTATTGTTATTTTTGTTGTTATTATTATTAATGTTATTGTTGTTTTTGTTATTATTATTATCATTGGAATTATTATTACCGATATTTGACTGGAATTACTACTACTGCTACCACTGTTAAATCAGAATATGATGATAATAATAATAATAATAATAATAATGGAGTGCCAGAGGAGATCTATTGTCTCTCTGCATTCAGAAATCCCCACCGGGCGTTAGCAGAGGGGCAAGACTGTTAATAGTGGGTGTGCGAAGTGGACATAAAAGGATGCCGAAAGGGAACAAGGGGTATCCATGATCTATTGCAGACCAACAAATTCTTCAAAAAGTAATAACTATAAAGAAAAATCTTATAACGGCTTGGATCGACTACAAGAAAACATATGACAATACCATACTCCTTGAGCATTGAATGTCTGAAACTGCTTAAAATCCCCAAGAACTCATTAGATTTCTTGAAAAGGGTGTGGATAAATGGAGACTACACCTTACAGTTGATGGACTCCCCCTTGCAGAAATTTACATCGAGTTATTTACAGCGGGTTATTTTCCAAGGAGATTCGCCGTCACCCCTACTCTTCATCATCGCAATGATCCCATTAACAAAGATTCTAAGGTAACGCAGAATACCACTTATCGAAGCAAGATAAAATAGTGAACCACCTACAATACAAGGATGACATTAAACTATTTGGAAAAAAATGAAAAATAAATGAAATCTCTAACAAAAACAAGAATATTTAGCCAGAATATAGGAATGGAATTTGGCATTGAGAATTGCGCGATGCTTAACATAAAACGAGTAAAAACCGTCAAATCAAATGGAATAAAATTTCCGGATGACGAAACCATACAATGACGTAATGAACAAGATAATTATAGGTATCTTGGAACCCTAGATGCTGAAACTATTAAACAAACAGCAATGAAGGAGATTATAAACAGCAAATACATAAGAAGGACAAAGAAACTATTGGAAATCAAATTAAATCCAAAAGACCTCATCAAATAAATGAACACCTGGGCAGTGCCGTTTGTCAGATATTCTGGACTCTTACTAAGATGGACAGAGGAAAAATTTTGATGCCTAGATCAAAAGACAAGGAAACTAATGATCATGCACAAAGCACTACATCCAAAAACCTATGTGGGCAGACTCTATGTAAAGCGAAAGCATAGAGGGCGTGACTTTTTAAATATTGAAGACACTGTGACAAAAGCATCTGAACATCTAAAGAAGTTCACTCAAGAAAATCCAAAAAGAATCATCAAAGCGGCAAAGACTAACGAACAAAAAACAAAAGGAAAATTGAACCCAGTAGAAAATAGAAAACTAAGATGGGAAACAAAATCACTTCATGGAGGATTCCTTAAACAAATTAAAGAAGTTGCACACAACATATATACATGGCTCAGAAAGTATTGGCGTTCATTTGCTTTTTTCCCCCTGGGTGTACGTCACAAATTTAAAATCCAGAGTGATAAAGATCTTTGGGCTAGTAGCCTGATTTTACTAGGAAATACGACAGAAACCTTTTGAGCAATGATAATATATTCGAAGACGTTTTTGCAACAGTAGTACTGCTTTTGCTTTGTTAGTTTGTTTTACGCCATATCAACCTTTTTTAGGTCATTTAATGCCGAGAACAATCATTTTTGGTAAACGTTAGTTTTTGTCCACACTTCGTTTTTTGAATTGCACAATATGAGCTATTTAACCCATAGCTGGAGGGAATGTGGGCATTCATACCTTTACCAAGGTTATTAGTCCGACTAGGACCACAGATGGAAAATCTGGGACTTGAACTCGTGTACTATGATTCCAAAGTCTGACTGCCTATCCACTGGGCCAATTCGACTTCCCCAATAAAGCTTTGAAAACAATTCTCTTATGAAAATCAAACTCGCGATTTCCATTCTCATTTCACTGTCATGTTTGAATCTAAAATGAAGAAAAGAGAAATAAAGCCAGTGTTAGTAAATGGTGATAGTCTTAAGAGTCTGTCTAATTCAATCATTGTTAAGAGCTTTTATCTGATGTCCTCTACATAAATAGATAATAGGAAGATAAAAGAAATTGTAAAAAAATGCGAAATTGCTGTATTGAGAAGCTTAATGTTAATAATAGAATTACTATTATGGCCTTCCATAGTTGAGCAGCTTTTTTTCTTCACCTTTTGTTTTCCACCATTTTCTTCACTTCTATTGATTAACTTCCGGTTTTCTCAGACAATGTTGATTAACTTCCGGTCGAATAAACCAATCATCAAACAGAATATTTGTTTTGATAGTGTGTATTTTAGGTCATTTTTCTTCATTTTTATCTTTGTTTTTCTGTTTCTTTATTTTTTCATTCTTTTATTTTTTTATTCTGTCTGTGTTTACTTCGTTTCTTTCATCTGATGACACTTTTGTATTTTCTCTTTCTATCCGTCGTTCGTCTTTTCATTTATTTCTTTTCTTTTAATTTCATTTTTTTTTTGTTCCTTCTAATTTTTTCATTCATTTCCTTTCTTTTGATGCATTTTCTATTTCTCTATATTATAAAAGGTATTTTAACTTTTATAATATCTTAAAATTAGGACCACTTTATCTAAAATAAAATGTCCCTACAAACAATAGTTTCAATTTCGATTAATTTAATTTCTACCCGGTCATGGTTAACCGAACGAGAGCAGGCTATCCCCGTAGTTTGAATAAAGTGTTAAGTTCGAAATTCTGTAATTCCCGATTACGACAAGAAGGTTCCCAAGTTCGATCACCTGAAGACAACCAGAGGGCAAATCGGCCGAAACGTTGTAAAGACTGCAATAACATGGATGAGGACAGCAGTTCGAAAAATACTTGTTCAAATAATCAAGCCTCATCCCAAGGATTCCGAAAAACCATAATTTCATTTTCTTTTTCTCTATATTATATAAAGCGTTTTAACTTTTATAATATCTTAAAATTAGGACCGTTTATCTAGAATCAAATGGCCCTAAAAACAATACTATCTATTCTCCCATCACCTACTTTCTATCTCCCTTCTCCTTCCCCTTCCTCTTCCCTTTCTCTCTCCGTCTTCCTCCTTCTTTCTGTCCATCTTCCGCTTTCCTATTCCTAACGCCTATTTCCTCTGCCTTTCATCTCCTCCTTTTTAACTACGCTTTACCATTCCCCCTCCAACTAACTTTCTCCAGCTCTCTCCCGCTCTCTCTCTATATCTCACCCTCTATTCCTCTCCATCCCACCTTCACCAATTCCTCCCCTCTATTTCCTCTCTCTCCTACCTTCGCCTTTCTAACTACCATTTCCCTTTCTTCCTCCTCTTCACTTTCTCTCTCTTTCTCTCTTTCTGTCCCATAACACTCTCCCTCCCTCTATCTAACCTTTCCCTCCCTCTATCTACCCTTTCCCTCCTCCCCTCTTCTCTTCTTCTTCTCCCCTTCTTTCACTCCCCTCTTTCCCCATCTCTCATCACCTCTTTCTATATCTTACCCTCTATTGCTCTCCATCTTCCATCTATTTCCTCTCCCTCTCACCCTCTCCTTTCTAACTACCCCTTTCCCTTCCTCCTACCCTTCACTTTCTACCCACCCTCTTTCTCAATCCCTTTCCTCCAATTATCAAGAATATAATCTCTTCCAACTTAAGAAATAAAATCAGGACTAAAAATTAACACATTTTCATATCAGTCGCGTGTAATTTGTTTATTCGAGTTTAAACCACTTATTGCCTAAAATCAAATTTCATACAACTAGGATTTGTACCAGGTGAACTCGACAAAGAAGTTTTTAAGAAATAACTAGGCTTCATTGGATATTTGTCAAACCTTCAAACCCTTCTGTTAAATAAAACCGTTCGTCCTTCGTTCCCGAGGGTGTCCGCTGAAATCAGTTGGCTCGATTGCCAAGTGAGCGATGTCATAACTCACACTGAACTTTAATTAAAGTGGAAGAGACTTGCGCAGGATCAACCTCACTTTCTCGTCCAGAGACTCTGGGTCCAGTGGCAAGACAAAGTCGAGTAGAGACGGCTGGAGGCGAAACAGG
>JAYKTE010213047.1:0-21711 GCA_036873565.1 Xipholeptos notoides | reverse complement strand
TTAGTAATGATTTTTATTATATTTATTTAGGAATTCATTGAGATGAGACTTCATAATTTAGTAATGATTTTTATAATTTACTTCATAATTTAGTAATGATTTTTATCTATGAATTCATTAGTATGAGGCATCATAATTTAGTAATGATTTTTATTATAATTATTTATGAATTCATTGAGATGAGGCTTCATAACTTAGTAATCATTTTGAGTTGGCCAAAACAGTGTATTAACATCTGTAAAAGATGAGGACAACAGTCCACTAAAAAAAAACAAAAAAAAAACCCTAATCTTTTTGTGTTTTAGATTTTTTTTTTAAAATAGAACATTATTAAAGAAATGACAACATTTTTAGAAAATATATTTTACTTCTGAAAATAAAATTAGAAATCCCTCAGAGCTAGATAAATAAGTGCTGCCATTTAAGTTTATTTACCTTTGCAATTCATCTTGGGATAAATTCTTCTTCTGTTCTCTCGACAAATGAAACAATCGGTGCAAGGTGCAGGCATGGAACAAATGATTCCCTGATTTCCAGAAAACCAAACCCAATTTCTGGTAGTAATTGGCCATCAGTGCAGGTTTGGGGGGCTTTTTCGATAAACTGATAAGGCCGTAGATATCCTCTACTGCCTTGAAAGCCTCTTGCCACAATTCCATAGTGATGGCACTGTCTAACTGAGACAGACGGGTCTCCAAATGCATTGCCTGCGACTCTGGATTGTTTAAGTTGATAGCAGTTTGCTGATGCTGCTGCTTATTGATTTGTATCAAATGGGTTCTCAACTGAAAATCAAAACAGACAAAAAATGTTTATTATTGAATTAAGTTTATAGAACTAATGAGCCAATTGTAATACTGACCAAAGGAGGAAATGGCTCCGCATCTGTGCAATACGGAGGGGAAAATGCAAATGGCAGCGCCCATGGTTTTGGCCTCTGTTGTTCCGGTGGGCAAAGAAGTACACACATGCAAATACCCAGAACTCTATAAAAAAACTTGGGTTTTCGGGGAGGGGGAGATCAATCTTGGTAGACGACAGAGAGGCACGTGTTCTCGGTGGTAGTAGTAATTTCTTGCGTCGAGGTGAAAAAGAGGAACGAACGCTCTGCATGGCGATTTAAACTACACCAATTGTTCAATGAAATAAATATATTTGATAATAGCCACCGAATCCTAAACATATCTTAACTCTTACACACACACACACAAAAAAAAATTAAAAAGGTGATAAAAACTAGTAAATAAATAAATCTACCAGCATTTAACAGCAGCAACATAATACAACAAACAACTCTAAATGCAACACCAGCACCCTGAAGATGGTCTAGGAAGACTGAAAACGTTCGGACAATTAGGGGAATATGTAAGAACTCTGGACCCCTCAACAAAAAATCTTGTTAGAAAACAAAGAAAAATCTAAATCAAGGTACTCTTCAACAGGACCTCCCTGAATGAATAAATATGGGTAGAATCTAAAAATCAACTGAGAGAAAAAGTTCACTAGTTCCTTTTAGAGAAAAAGTTCACTAGTTCCTTTTAGAAAAAAATTGATAAATTCTAATAAGGCATAATAACACATTGTGTTGTGGTGTGGTGTGCATTTGGAATGACAAGCAAAGAGACACAGATTTAGAGATATAATTAAATGCATTTCCACAATATACAATAGGACATCGCTGAGCAGAGACCCTGCTCAGCTCAAGCACAACCGGAAGCAGACCTTTGTCAAGCACAGTCAGATCTCCAATCACTTCTTCCGATAGTCAGCACTGACTACCAGAAGGGACGTACGGAACAGTCCATGTTCCATTAACCTTGCAGTGGTGTCACCCCCAATACATCGTTATATTAATAATGAATGGTTTCAATTTATCTCTTTTTTTAACTATAGAGCCATTAAATTTAATAAAATAATCTAAACAATTAAATGTACAACTAATAAAATAAATGTATATAAATTTGTGAACTTAGTAGAAAGTAATTATGAGACAATATCCAAATTACAAACAAAAGCAGATACTTACATTGTCACATAGTTTCCTAAATTCAGTTTTTCTGTTGTATTTTATACAAAACTGAAATGCTAAAGAAAAGAATTTATGAATTTAGAAATTTGGTAGGGACTGTTTGTTGCTAAGGAAAAAATGGCAAGTGAGATATTTTTTTTGTTTTTAAATTTTACTCTTATTCACAATCAACCAAATTGAATCCAAACTTTACTGCAATCTACTGTTTAACACATTCTTTTTGGAGCGAACTGAAAAAGTTTGGATGATCAATGGATTAGATAACAATAAGAAACAATGAGGAATATATATTTTTTTTTACCTATCAACCTCTATGGGTTATTTAAGGTCAGTTAAGTCTATGAGGAATATCAATTTTTTTGTTTGAACTAATAAAAAAAAACAAAATTAAAGGTTTAATAAATCTATTTTTGAAAATTTTTAAAAACATTTTAGAGCAAAATTTCAGAATAGAACTAGGTACCGGCAGCAGGCAGAAATTTTAGTGAAGAACTTAAAAATGACTGAATTTTCGCATTTTTCACCACCTCGTATCTCATTAGTTTAAATTCGCTTTAAGATAAAAAATACATAGCAATAAAGAATAAACCTCCCTCTTTCGAATGGTGTATGTTTTGTTTATTTGTGGAAAAAAATTCTAATTTACCAATATTTTTTACTGACACCATCGTTGCAGGAAAAATTTTGACGTGGAATGCGAAAACGTTATGTTAAGAAAGACATATATACTTTTTTAACAGTCTTGCACATTTACGCCATACAACGGAGAAAAAAACTAAATTGACAAATATATTAAAAGAAATATGTGTAAATTCATTTTAAAAATTTCAATTCGTAATTAGTGAATTAAATATTCAAAATAAGCACGGCAAATCTGACATTAAATTAAAGTTCATTCAATTTCCTATCGAATGGTGTATAGAACATGCATCTAGCTTTCTTGGCATAAATGCGCAAAGCAAAATAATAGACATGTATGTGCAGTATTTTAGAACAAGTTACGCGCGCGACAGTACCACCATGAGTGAGCGACACAAGTTGTTTGGCTTTAAGTAACAACATGAACTGGGCATCCTGGGTATGGCGACTGCAGAGAGCGTCAATCTGGATGTTCCATTGATAAACAATCATTTAGGAAACAATTAAAGAAAATTCACACAACATCAAGAAATCTCTGTAAATCTTACCATTATAATAGAAATTATGAAGACTTCCAGAAAGAGGATTACTACTACCGCCATAAAATCATTGCATTCTCTTTATTGTTTAATAACTACAAGGTGTAAAGAGTTGACATTTGGACATGACATTCTACAATATCTATTGATTTAGAATGCAAAATTTCACACTTGTACTCATAATAGTTTTTGAGATATGTCATTTTGAAATTGTTATACTTTTATAAAATTTAGTACTCTACTCCTGCTGTGAAATTAGGATGTTTCAGCCTCCTTATCTACTTGTCATGAAAAAAGTTATAGAATTCCTTGAAAAAAATTAGGCGTAATACACATTATATATAGAATTACACTGGATGCTCATAATTACTTTCATATAATTTCATTTTATTTGATGATGCTTCAAAAATTGCCAATCATAAAAATATGGCTATAATAAATGAAGCAATGTTTAATTTTCAGACCTCAAAAATGAGGACCAAATTGAATTGGAGGTAATAGTATTTTCACTTGCTATTCAATTAATATACTAGGGGTGATGAAAGCATATTTTAGGACATTTTTTGCTGTTCGTTTTCGTGTCAGTTCATTTCAAAGTTGCCACATTGCGATGTAAAAATGTTGGTGATGAATTTTCAGCTCTTAAAAAAATCATAACTTGAAAACTAAACAAGATAGTTTCATAATTTTTGTTTTGTTTGTATTTATGTGTACTTTTAGAAAAAAAAACAATCGAATTTAACCATAGTTGTTTTTAAAATTTTTGCTGTCAGTACCTAATTAAAGAGAGTGAGATTGATGGTATCCACTTTCTTTGAAAATGTTTCAACCTCCACAGATTAGGTTTATTTTCTCTCATCAATATATGTGTATATAAAACTTGAAAATTAATTTTGTATTAATTTTGTGTGAATCAGGATTCATATTAAAAAAATAAAGCCCAACAATTTTTCACTGAAAAAAACAATTCCAAAAACGAGTGGATAAAACAGGAACTTAACAAAATGTAACCATCAAAGAAAACCAGGGAAGGATTATAAAGAGATCAGAATTGTGAGTAAATATGCTATAGGTGGTCCAATATATGATATTGGAATAGTGTATGCCAGAATACTTTCTATGTTATGTTTGTTTGTCATGATTAAAGGCCAAAAATCTTGTTTAGGACTGGGAATATTAAGCCTATACAGTGTGCCCATAAAGTCTCTTTACAATTTTAAACATTTATTACAAGACGAATTTACAAGATATCTTAACAAGATATGTGCTAACGTGATCAGTGGTTGTCAAAGTTTTTTGTACCACATTTAACATATCTCTATATAAGCACCATTAGTTGCACGAAGCACTTCAAGATGGTACTCAATTTTTTGCCATGTTCGCTTTAGCATGGCCTCATAAATTGTGGCAATGGCATCAGAAATCCTTTGCTTCAAGTAGGTAATATTTTGTATCTTTGTTTTGTACACAATATCTTTCACATAACCCCACAGAAAGAAGTCCATGGGGTTGATATCAGGTGAATGTGGTGACCATGAAATTGGCCCATCCCTTCCAATCCATCAGTCTGGAAATGTTTGATTGTGGACCTGATGGACATGCAGGCCCCAATACAGTGGTGCACCATCATGCTCGAACATGATAGTTGGTTGAAAGTCATTCAGTTGTGGTGCCACATATTGGATCAAAAAGTCATAGTAAACTTTTGCAGTAATTGTCGCCCCCATTAAAGAAAAATGGATCAATTATTTGAATGCACATTATGCCACACTACACGTATACTTTTGTGTCAGTAAACCATGAAACACATTGAGCCTTCTCTTAAGGAGTGGCTATTTCTTTGAGTTTCATTTAATATTGATCCTTTCATTAACAAAATATCTTAAATACAAAAATTCAATGTGATCACAAATTTGAATAAACACTGATTATAACCAAAGAAATCTCGTTAAGATCTCTTGTCAACTGCCCTTGTAATAAATGCTTGAAATTGTAAAGAGACTTTATAGACACCATGTAGGTTTGTTCCTATCTTTTTACAAAGGAATTCAATTATTCAGTTCAATTTAGCACATTCTTTTTCCTGTTTGAAGTCTGATAATTTTTCTCATTACTCTATGCACTTAATCAGGCTAGTTCAAAGGTTAGCTGGCAGCCCCCCCATCTATGTGCTTAAGAGTCTCCCCTTCCTCCCAAGCCATAAAATGTCATTCCATTTTCAAATCTAAGATTAAGAACCACTTTGATTCATTCAATCTTCAGTTTCATCTGGTAATTCTGGTTTTACTAAAACAGCCTTCATTCATTCACTGTCTACAAGAAAACATTTCTGTTCTCTGCTACAACCAAATAAAATAGGAATAATCCTTGGGGCCTTCAAGGTTTGGTGACAGTGCAGGGAGGTTTATGTCATTAGTTGCATGTCACCAATCTGGACCATAGCAAATTGGAATCGTCCTGGCGCATTTTGCCAAACTTTCTCTTTCCCTTATCACTAATTGATATTACTGACATTACTAATGAGAAGAAAAAGTACTTGTTGTTTGCTTAAAGAGACTTGCTTTGCTAGCTGCCCATGTTCCTTGACTTTATTTAGGAGAGGGGATAACCTTTCTTTGTGCACTTGTTTGGTAAAAAAAGACTTGCTTTGCTAGCTGCCCAATGCCTATGTTCCCTGACTTTATTTAGGAGTGATAACTTTCCTTTGGGGGAAAACTTTTTTGGAAATTTAAATCAGATCACCCTCCTCCCTCCATACCCTCAACCAATCTTGATGAACTTTGACAAATTTTATTGCACTGTATGTCTTAACTTTAACCTTCCAAATTAATGCTGCCAATATCAATGTAATGGATTATTAAGGATCCTTTTTTCTTGCCCATGCAAAGCGCGGGTATCTTTGCTAGTTTTAATATATTTTTCATGTACTTAGCATAAATATATGCAGAGTATAAGTTCTTTGGAATGTTATAAAACCCATTCGCTTATGAAATGTATGAAATAGAACTTGGACTTTATTTGAATCATAAGTTCGCTTAGATGAAAAAGTATTTTTTAGGATTAATGGGCCTAAATCAAGAGGTTTTAGAAATAATATCAAAAATACTTCCTCAGTTTTGTCTTAACCTTAATTCTGATGAATTAATTTAGAGATAATTTTACACCATCCTTACACTCTTCGTAGGTTTAATCTTAATTCTCATGTATTAATTTAGAGATAATTTTTTTAAGAGTTTTATTATAATCAAATTGTGAAAGTATGAACAAATTTTACTTAAAACTTCTTGAGTTATAACATGTGAACACATTGCGCTATCCTTACACCCCTGCTAGGTTTAATAAACAAGTTGTGGGTTTTATTCAAATTTACAAATGGTGTGACCATATGGTAACACTATGAGAATTTAGATTAATGACATTTTTTAAATTAAGGTTCATTAATGTAGGTTAAGTTTGTTAAATTTGAATATATTTCAACTGAATATAAAACCAATTTTTATTGGCTCAATTTGTTTGTTATAAAATCTTTTGTAATGAAGGCAATTCTCAAGGCAGATTTGATAGATTTGTCTCAATAATAAAATGTTGCTTTTTCACTTTCTTTTCAGGTGAATTATTTTGGGTTGAGGGAACGAAAAATTAAACAACTGTCATTTTTGACAAAGTATAAGAGGTCATCTCTTTTTTTTCACAATAGTTGAGTTGTCACGAATAAATGAAAAGAAAAGAAAAATAAAAGACTTGGAAGTAAGATAGGATAGTTTGGATTGAGACAAGGTTATATATAGATGGCAAAAGACTTCAGAGGATAATATTTGGGCGTAGAGATTGAAGTGTGCAAAAGCAATTTTTAAAAGACTTCTTTGCGATTATTGAAATCTGTGTATTTGTTTGGTTGAAGGAAATTCTGAATTCTTTTTCTTTTCTCTTTCTCATATGTCTTATGTTCTCGTTTGCTCATCTGTTTGCTTTACTGTCAACCTTAAGGTCATTTAATGTCGAGAACAATCATTTTTTGAATAACACAATATGCACTGTTTCAACTATAAGCAGATGTTTTAGTGTTCTTTTTCTGCTTTGAACTGACGACAGTTGTTACTTCTAATACGGATTTCAATATCATTTGGCTGACCATTGCTTCATCCCTAGCCGCATGATTGTGAGAAAAGACGACAATTATATCTAATTGCTCTAAAATAGTTTCTACTTTCCAAGTGACCCGCTATTTGTTACATGACATCAACCAGCTGAAGCTATCTCGGTTCCAAATAGCTGAGTGAGAAATACAGTTGTTGATGACCCCATTACTATCATGTAATGATTTTCAGAGGGGAAAAAAGAAGGAAAGGAAAAGGAGATGAGTATTTAATGCCTCATCTGTAAGTAAAGGTTTTTAAGGCAAAGGCGTTGTTATCCATTCATGATAATCACTGCTTTTAAGTTGCAAAGCTTTTTATATTATTGACGACACTAGCAAATGGCTCATCAATGTCGTGCTAAAACTTTGTTTCCCCTGTCAGAAATCCTTCCTTTCTACATTTTGATTGGATGTTATGAAATCTAGGAAAATAATTATCGATGAGAAATAACACTTTCTTGAACAGACCAATGTCAAATACGAGACCTAGTGTGCTTTAGAACAGAATTTCTAATCTCTTACAAGTTCACTATATGAAAGCAATATAATTGTTTCTACAAAACCTTTAAAAAAAACTACATATATATGTGCTTAAAAGAATTTTTCAAATATTTTATTTGATTTTCATGAGATATTTTCAAATTTACTAGAACAATTTTTTAGTCTTTTCTCTAATTAAAAAGAATGTTTTAAATGTATCCAGTATTTATTTGCTGGGAGAATATACAAATAAAGGTTTCTTATAAAAGATATTTAGAATTGATGCAATTGCATTTAAATGTAATTCATTAGGAATATCTAACTTATTGACACTGACAGGATGGAAATTTAATTAAGCGTGGCGATGAAATCTCTTTAAATCTTTGCAATGCAATAAATTTCATTAGGGTGGATGAAACCAGTCAACTCAATGAGAGTAACTCATCTTGGTGAAAGGCAATGCTGATTACAAAAAGCCCGGAGATATAATGAGCATGTAAAACTGGCCTTGAGCCTAACTTGGGTTAGTGCTGGATCAAGTAGATATATCAATAAGCTTCATTTAGTTGATTGCTATAAATTAATTTTATTAATAATAGTCATAAATAATTCCACTGAATGTGCTTATCTGAACTGGCATTTTTCTCTGTCTCCTTCCTACCTACGACTATTTTTTATCATCTTTATATTTACACTAAGGGTTGTTCTGAAAGGAAGTTGGTTCAGCTTGCTAGAACCTATTTCTTCAGGGATTTTCATTGTTCATTGACATTTCTTTCTTGAGACCCATAAGGGGTTGTTTTGCTGTAAAACAAATCAATCAATCAATGTCTTTCTTGAGCAATTCTCCTCCAATATTTCAATATTCAAATGAAACCAGTCAACAAAAAATAACTGAATCTACATTTGGGCTGTTAAATTTATTTTAAAAAAAGTAATGGAAGTCATCTTAATTTTCTTGGTGATCTCATAAGGTCGCTATTTCCCAAAACACTCTTCTAAGTCCAAATGTAAGTTATGAACTTGAGCCTTGACCAATCCATTCTTATCTTTATTAACACTCTTCTAATCATTAGTATTCAGTGGGGTTAATGAATTTCTTAAAAGTGGTCTGAGGCATAAGAAAGACTGGGATTAATTCTGTCTTAATTTGTTTTGATTTTTGTGACTGAAATATGAAACCTTAATGACAGCAATGGAAGCCATTGTTTTGGTCAATTGAAAACTTTAAACTTTTTTGATTCTTTGTTTTTTTTGATATTTTTTATTTAAAAAGGTTTTTTCAGGTATTTTTTCTAAATTAATGAAAAATTTTATCAGAAAATATTTTCTACATTAAAATGTCATTATTTAAAATTTGTATTTTAAGTAATTTTGAGTGACTACTTATTATCTGGTAACATAATTGATAAACAGTTCATTTTCTTCGAATTGAAAAAAAAGTCTATCTTTTGACCACCGGTAGATTCAAAGAATTTTGAGATTTATTTTATGCTGCTCTCGTGTTTCTAAGTTAAAGACTTTCTTATGCATTTAAAAATCTTTTCTCTTTTCATGCATAGATTTATTTATGGGTTTCCTTTTGTATAAAAAATACTTATAGGTTTAATATAGCAACATTATCCCCTGGCCTTGCTCGGAGTTTGCGTTTTAGCCCTTAACAACTACTTTTCTGACTGAAAACAAAATCGAATATCAAGTCTCTAGACCAAAAATTGGCAAAGTAGTTTGGAGCTCTGTAGTCCTTTGAATAATACCTTCAATGTTAGACTGTATGAGTGTGTATAATATTTTAATTGGACCATTCTTTCTAGAAGGTGATTTTTTTGATTATCGATATTTAATACTTATCAGGGGTATTTCAAATCAACACCTAACTCTAAGAACACCCCCAAACGTATAAAGTACAACTGTGCGAGTTTTGGTGTCTCACACACACACGCAGTTCCATTTATATATAAGTTTAGATAGATTTAGAGACTTTTTTTGTATGAAGAAGCATTTATAAATATATTCAAGGACTTTTTCTTTGTATGTAGAGTAAAAAAATACCTGAAAAACCTTTTTTTTTTCTTTATCAATTTCTGTATGAAAATTTATTTGGATTGTGTGTAAATTGTTGTGCAGTTTTTTGCCCATTATTATTACAATAGAAAATGGGAGATCAAAAAAGATAAAAACGTTTTTATTTTATGTCAGATGAGAAGATTTTCATGCTAACATTTTACTTCATTTTGTAGAATGATTTATTTATTGCTAATTATTAAGAAACTTATTTCTAATTTTCGTCTGTTTAATAATCTGCTTTTTTAATCGTGTTTAAAGAGTACGTAGCTCAGAGCCAGGAAGCAACCTATTTCGATTTCAATGTCAGGCTTTTCTATAAGCTAGTGTATTTTTTATGATGATGATGATGATATGGTGGTGGTGGTGGTGGTGGTGGTGGTGGGTGGCCTGGATTGACTAGAAAACCAGTAGTGAGAGAGAAAGACATGAAGTTACAATGTGTGAGTGAGTCATTGCTAGTTTTTAGCCTAGCTATGTTATGAATCACAAGATGGATGGATGGATGAATGTACATACATAGCAGAACAAGAAGAGCAGCACAGCATGCTGATTTTTATTATAGCAGTAACAGAAGTTTACTTACTCAATGGTGGGTGGGTGGGGGGGGGGTGCTGCTGCTTTCATCTACCTTTTCATTGTTGCTTTTTTTCTCTCCATCCAGCCTCATTCAATCTGCAAAATTACTCTTAGGACTTCACATTTCATTGAAGACTGCTTATTTATTGAAAATTTATTATTATTATTATTATTATTATTATTATTATTATTATTATCATCATCATCATCATCATCTGCACATAGAATCATTCAAAGTTTATTTTATCAAAACCTAGATCTGCGCAACTTTTGAACATTTTTTCCCATAATTTTCAATGATGACTTAATGACATGAGTAGCAATTGAGAAGAAGAAGAAAAAGAACTGCCCCTCCCTCCCCCACATTCTGAAAATATTTTTCAATTAGAAGTCGATTTCATAATTTCAGACTTTAACTCTATTTTGCGATTATAAACATTGAATGCTTGTTTCTTCCATCTTTTCTTGGTTTTTGTTTTTTTTCCTTTTCATTTTGTCATATTCCATTATTCATTCTTTAAAACCTTGGAATATGTCAATATGCAAATATTTGACCAAATTAACATTTCCATCTTACTGTTACTATTACTATTTCTCCTAAATTTAGACAATTCATTTCTCTATTGTGCAAATACTTAACATTTTGGATCTAAAAATATCTCTTGATTTTATTTCAAAAGCATTTTAAATTTTGATTGAAAATCACCTGCTGATTGATGACATGATCAATCCTTTGGTGTTTACGCTAGATGTGACCAAGATTTTCACTTTCCCTTTTTAATCCACCCCAACATTCAGAAAACCTTAAAAAATAGAAATGAAATTTATGCATATTTTTGGGGGCATTATCAAGGAAAATTTCTAAAAAAAATTTCCTGTAAAAATCATTTAATAACTAACAAAAGGAATGAATTTTAAAAGTGAATCTTTGCTGAGTGTTGATTTAGTTCTATTTGTTGTGTATTTTTTTATGAAATAAAAATAAATAAACTTTGGATAATGCCTCCAGTTAGAAATGCACCAAAAAATATATTTGTATCTAATTTTTTCTAAGGTGATATAAACTAGCAATATATGACAAAACCTGACACTTCTAGTTGGCTATAGTTAACAGAATGTACAATGTTATTATATATGAGGATCCATCCTAATTTTGATTGCAATCACCCAACGAAGACTGGAGGATGAATCTGCAAAAACATTGTAAAGAAATTCTGTGCCAAATTTTGTTTCAACTAAATATATTTAATTTAAAAATTACACAAAAAATAAGAGAGTTGTTTTCTTTTCTTGATAGACATTAAGTCATAAAAATAAATTACTTTTAAGCCTAACCATTCTGTTCAACCAATCATTCTCTTTGGACTGGGGCTAGTCTAATTGGGATAGTGAATAGACAGTTGGACTTAGGAATCGGAATATCTGAGTTTGAATCCCAGTTGTTCTATTTGCGTTCATTTTTGGATTAATGCCTTTGGGGAAGGTATGAATCCCTATATCCCCTCCAGCTGTGGGTTAAATAGTGCATATTGTGTTATTCAAGAAAATACATGTGGGCAAAAAAAACGTTTATCAAAAAATGATTGTTCTCTGTATTAAATGACCTAAAATATCCCGTAAAACTAAACAAACAAATTCAGCAATAGTGGACTGTTGTCTTCATCTTGGATTAGGTGTTATTACACTACGTTTCGGCCAACTATCCCTCTGGTCTTCGTCAGGTGGTCGCGGTTAACCACCTGATGAAGGCCAGAGAGATGCTTGGCCGAAATGTAGTGTAATAACACCTAATCCAAGATGAGGACAACAGTTCGCTAATAAAAAAAAAGCCTCATCTCAATAAAACTCCTAAAATTAACAAACAAACTTTGGACGGAGTGTGTTCAAATCTGAAGTGCATTTGGTTTCAGTTGCTTAAAAAATGTGTCACTTATTTAAGTGTTTCAATCATGTGATTTATTTGAATCAAGTCAGATTTCAACACATCTTTGTTTGTTTTAAGGGAATTTAAAAAACAAATTTTCAGGAAAAATGATAATCTTTTTATAAAATGAAACTCTTTTGGATTGTTAATCTTTTTTGTGCATAGATAAGAATTTTATACTACAAAAAATTGATGCTTAATTTCAGTTATTCTCAATGTTAAGATAATTTGACTTATAATTTATATATCCTAATGTTTTTTTATAAGTAAATCTTGTTTTTTTTCTTTTTGTTTAAAAAAAAAAAGATGGTACTGTTTAGAGTGTATGGACAAAAAGTGATATTTTTTCACTTTTGAATTTTACCTTTAAATGTTTAAAAATAATTAGCTTTTAAGTTGTTTGTCACAATTATGATTGCATTAAAACTAAAAACAAAAATATAGATGAAATTTTGAGTTGAAAAAAAAAAAATCAAAAACAAATTGCTTTGTTTTCTAGTTTTATCTTTTCATTTTATAAAAATGTCACTCAAGATCTTGGATTCTCTTTAGAAATCTTCAAAATATGGAATTTTTTTTTGTTTTAACTGATTTCTTATTAGATTTGTTTCTTTTGAAGAAAATTAATCTGAGAATTCTTGACTTGTGTTTGTCATCCAATGTTATTTTGGGAAAAAAAAAAGAAAACTCTAAAAGTAAAATTTCATCCTATAAGATGTAAAAGGTTTCCTACAAATTTTGACTTTGCTCTCATTTCATAACTTTCCACAAATCTATCAATCAGCTTTCTCGTTTAAATTGAAAGATTATTATTGTTAAGAACAACACAAAACTTTGATTTCTAACAATTCATACTGTCCAGATTAACATTCTTTCCTTTTTAAATTTTAAAAATTCTTTTTGAACAAATTCAGTAAAAAAAAATTGAGAACTTTTCCATTGAATGAATGATCAAAAATCAATCATCAGTGATAACAACCAATCAAACTTTTCTCCTCATCAATTCATCCTGATGGCCACTATGAGACAATAACAATCTTGAATCATTCCAATTTTCTCTGCTCATTTATGCAATCACTTAAATCCATTTATTTAATGCTAAATCTCTTTAGAATTTAATAAAATGGCAACTTGTAAAACATCTTTCCAGCTTATGTATCTAGATCTCCTGATTTTCAGTTTGGGAATTAATTAAAATCATCAAATTTTCTCCAACCTGAATTGTCTTGTGATTTATTTTTATACTCTTAACAAAATTGTCTTTTAATTGTTGCTATTATCATAGCCTTTTTTCTGTCTTATTTCTTCCCAATTTATTTCTTTTAAATAGTTAGGCTTTCCCTACTAAAATTGGTGCAGAAAACAATCTCTAATCTATTAAGATTATACAGAAAAAGAAATAATTTTCTCTAATTAATTGAATCTGCATTTTATTTGTTTGATTGATGAGATTTGTTTTCTTACATAAACATTTAATGAAATTTGATCATGAGAAATCTGTATGAACATCCAGATATTCCTAATGCCTAAGAAAAAAAGGTGTGTATTTGACAGAATAATTTTTTAGAATTGTATCTCATATCAAAATGTATCACTTTTGAAATTGGAAAATTATTTAATGTTTTCCAAGGAATTGTAGAAATATATTTTGAAAAGGAAATATATTTGTGAATAAATTTGTTTCACATTCACATACTAATTATTTTTGAAATTTTCTTGTAATCTTCCCCAAATAAACCATTATTATTATTATAATTTCAGATTTCACTCAATGGTCTTGATGTTCTATGCTTAATGGTTGACCGTATGGGAGAGGATTTTAAACCACATGTTTCTATTGGTAAGTAACTCATGTTTTGAATATTTCTTAAAATTAACTCTATATAAGATTGATTTTAGAGTCAGTGGGGGTTAATTGACAACAATAAAAACAAGTTCATAACATCACCTTATAAAAAAAACAAATTGTCCTTTTCGGTATAAAAAGTGTTATCATAATAATATGATAACACTGGTGGATCTTATATCCTCATCAAAGCAAATATTTTATAAGGAATTAAAAAATATAAAACAAACTTTAATCAACAATGGGTTCCCTAATCAAGAAATTTAGTAGCTGGGTTGAATGTCTTAATATAATTTCCAAGCTTTTTTCCAAATATACATTTGCTCTGATCCAGAGTGATAACACACGTTTAGGATACCATCTATGGGAAAATTGAATCTATGCTGCCCTACCAGAATCATGGTGAAGACATCGACAGCAGGGCATTGGATGTCCAGAGCAAATGGATTCTTGTTGAATCAATGATCTTGGGACACTGAGGTCAAATAGAAAATGATCTGCCTTTTCAAACAATGGTTGAGCACTCACATCGGCTTTGGTCTGACTCTACAGAGCAGTTAGAGTTTGTTTGACCCTTTCATCGGTAACCTCTCTCTTGATACTGAATCAGTTTGATAGTAATCCTGATAGTGGGGGGCTTGTACCAGCACAATACTTCTTTTACTTAAAACTTGAGTGCAGGCAATGGCAACAAAAAGAGTCCTGCGCTTCCTGGGTTGGTCTAAAGAGTTGCTGTCGTCGTCCTCGAAATAGGCAACAACTGAATGAAGGATGTATATATATATATATATATATAACTATACAAGTAAAATCAGCTTGTGATGTTGAGACCCTATATCTTGTTTAGTGTTTAACTTCTGCTTTCTTTTACTTAAAAAAAAACAGACTAGTGTTTCATTTCATGAACGAATTATTTGGGTGTAAATAGTGTTTTTTGTAAAAAAAAACAAACAAAAAAAAACACTTAAAGCTTTTGACTAAATATTGTAAAAAGTTGAGTGAGAAGAAAACATACACCCCTCAGGCATGCCATAAAATTCACTAAAAAGAAAAGAATAATAATAATGATTAACATATTAAAATATAAGTAAAATCAGCAAATAAAAAGTTTTTATTTTAATTTAGATTTAAAATCTTCATAGATATTTTTTAATCAAGGCTGTGTCAACAAGTAAATAAATATATTTTTAATCCAACTGGCCATGGGTTGTGCAGTATATATATAAAATGTATTACTATAAAAAGACCTCTAAACATGATTGGATTTTATCCAAAATCTAAAGAATAATACACTGCATCCTTAATAAACTTTCAAGACATCTGAAATATTTTAGCTATTCATTGTCTAAACTTTATTTTCATTAAGTTTATTGTACAATTAGTTAATCCGTACTTATAAATAAAATGGTCTTGATTAATAGCGTCTCTAGGTTTTTTTGCAGGCTTTTATAGACTCCGAGACCACAAGTGCACAGGCAATTCTGGACCCACCAGACCATTTCGGTTAGGGTCAACCATGTCCTGCGCTGTGAAAATTGCAGTTTTGCCTATAACCCAGCATTTTCTAGGCGTTTCTCATTCTTTGCACACCCGCTTTGTTTTTAATGAGTTTTTAACAAAACTTCAGATCTACATTTCCGATGCCACTCTTTTTTGCATGACTGATGTCACATTTTGAAAAAATCAGAACCCCCTTTTTTAGCGTCTCTTTTTATCCCATTTTTTACATCGTTCGACCAAGTCATTGACTTAATGTCCACTGGATTTTTCTCCTGATTTGTTTTTTTTCTATGAATTTAAATAAGTTCTTTTTGTACATAACTTATTTGCAGAGAGGGCAATATTTTTTATCATTACCTTTTGTTTATCGCAACTTCCCATCTCTCTCTATTCTTTGAGTGATAACTTGGATCATGCATGTTAAATTCTGGCATTCATAAGATAATACTTTCTTCTGAATTGTTGAAAACATCTAAGTAAGTGCCAGAAAAAGATTTTACCTTTTGCCGGAATATAGGTAATTAAAAGAGAATTTTCTACTAAACATTAGAATAAGGCCATAAGGATTTAATATACTTGTCGATTTGATTTTTAATCTGAACCAGTTGTGTTTCTTTAAAACCAAAATTAAAAAACAATAAAAAAAATATACTATTATTTTGAGTCTTTATCAATTATAGCATTTACCGAGCATTTACGGGTTTCATCTTGATCATCTATTGTGTTTTTATAAATATTAAGTAGATGTCTTTATATCCTAAGTTTTCTTTTTGTTTCTTAAAAGAGGCTAAATAATAATGAGGAGGGTAAAAATTTGAATGATTTCAATAATAATCATCCAATTACACACAGTCATATATTCACACACACCCACATAATTGTTCTCTGTTTAAAAATGTTTTTTTTAATTTTTTTTTTTTTTTTTTATTCCTGGATGAATTTTTAACATTTGTTTGTTTATTTTTCTTACTAGAAATAATTATAAAACAATCTTTCAGATTGTGTGAATCTATTTCATCCTAAACACATCCTCCCTAATATTGATGAACTAGAAGTTACTAAAATTCAGATGAGACTTAAAATTTAAAATAGTCATTAGTAAAATTGTGATTTCACATCATAAGATTAAAATACTTTCATGTTAAAAGCAAAAATATTGAAGTATAGCTATCATTTAAATTATGTATTTATTTATTAATTTACATTTAAAATTTTATATTCTTAAAATTCTTAAACTTATCTGTAAATTATATTTAAAAGATAGAAAAATTAAGAATATTTTAAAATCTTTTTATTTTTTTTCAAAACTAAACCCTATCAGTTTGTATTTTAAGAATGTATCTTAACCTTTTCCTGATTTATTTTTCAGTGCTTCCTTCAGTGATGGACAGGTTAGGTGATGCTAAGGACCAGGTAATTATACTTATATTCATATAAGTTCTTTCTTTCTTTATTTTTCCTTTCTACAATCCTTATTTATTGGCTAAATCAGGGATCAAAATAAATGACTAACAAAATAGACAATTCCAAAGTTATAAAATTAAAATGTTAATTGCTATGAAGAACTAAATTGATATCACTGACTTCTATTTGCCAAATGCCCAACTCTTCATTCGATGAAGTTTTCTTACTGGATGTCATTCTTTTATTTTATTTGGAATTTTTTGAATTGCTAATAATGCCCGGGGATTTGCATATTCTTTTGACAAGGCATGCATGCTATTTGTAGTTTTTTTTCCCTACTACAGAAAGCCAAATCCTATAGTAGAAAAAGGAAGGACACTGTACGTATTGATAGTGTTAAAAGAAATGGCTGCTGAAAGGAACTCTTTTATTGTGACAATGTTAGCAGATCACTTCAATTCTCATCTCATTTAACCACTGCCATCATCATCACCATCAAGATAAGAGAAAGTGGCATAAGCTGTTAACCCAACGCTACAATGAAATCTTTTATCTCTGACTCATAATGTGCACAATCAAATTCCAATTTTTGTGTGCTATCTAATAAAGATAAAATTCCTATAGAAATTTTATTGAATAATCAACTTCAAATCCTTGAGGAGGGAGTTGATCTACAAAATCTAAAAACATAGATCTTGTTTCTATTGGTTACAAAATGAAAATGTCTTTTTTTCTTATACTTGACCTTTGCCGTCACATGAATTCCTGGATTGATCAATTTTCATATTGAATGTACTTTTGGTGTTTGTATGTGGAGAGTGGTGAGAGGAGGGCTTTATGTTTTCATTATTATTATTAATATCAAATATAATGTTGCCCCTAGAGAAAATCCATTCTTTTAGTTTGTATTTTTAATAATACAGGTGATAAGCCAATTCTATTACACACTTCTTTGTACTGATCTAAATATTCAATGAGATACCAAATTGCAATACATAAAAAGATTTTATTTTTTTAATTTTTGTTGTTAGTTTAGCAAATTCATTAAAAGTTATAAAATGAAGTTAGAATTGTTTTTAAAGAAAATTTCTGTGAAAGTTTCACATCTAAAAGCAATTTCTGAAAATAAATCCTTTAAGTAAAGGCCTGTTGATGAAAATAAGTAGAAATGAAGGTTTTGATGACTTTCTGTAAACTAAACTTGAAATCACTTTATCTCGCAAACACAAACTTTTCCCTGGCACTACGTTTAACTCCCACATTTCAGTAGAGAGGGTCAAGAAAAGAATTGTACAAAATTACCTTACACCAAAGGCTGAAAGGCCTAAATAGTGACAATGGCACCTAAAAGAAGAATGGGTTGCCAAAGAAATACATGCCATCAACCGTAAACAATCCAGATAAGAGATATCAAGACTATAAATAAAAACTGTGGATTGGTGTCTTCTTAGCTGAACTGAGAACAGCTTGACTGAAAAGATTTGAAAGCTATGGAGCTGATAGGACGCTGACGAGCAGGATAAAATTCAGAAGAACTTTTTGGAAACCCTTCATCCAAATCAAACTAACAATGCAAGACAACATGACCAGCAATTGTGCATCATTTCGACTATTGTAGATCTAATAGAATTAATGTACAAGAATTGAATAAAAATACTATACTCTGATTTTATCTAATATTGATATTTTCAGTGTTGAATATTTTGAATGAATTTGTCTTGCTAGATGAAGTAGTGAAATAAGAGACATTTATTTCCTTTTGAGTTGTGATAGTTGTAAAAGGTTTCAACTGGTCTGTCAACCATTTTGAAAGAATAGAAATGAAAAAGCTGCTTCTGCTCATTTCCTCAGAAATCTTTTAGAGCATTCTCTGTTTTCTCTCCCCATGTTGTCACCAGTAATAGATTGATTCTTATATTCTTTTTAAGATCTTAATTCAATATCAAAAGAAATTAATAAATTTTGGTTTTCCTTTCACAAAAATCCTATTTGTAAAATTTCAAGCTTTTTTTGCTCATCCCCCATTCCATTTGTCATTATTTGAGACCAAATGCTACTATTTTTAGATACTTTTATTGATTGTTTTAAAACCAATGGATATTAAAACTAAAAATGTTCTAGCCAGAGAGTAGATCTTATACCATTTTTCATGAAAGTTAAGAAAAGTCGTAGAATATGAATGGATTCCATAGTCATATTTTAGTGCTTTGTCCAATGGAATCGATCATTGAAAAATAAAATCTGATTAAAAATCATTTATTTTATCATTTATAAAGTAGAAAGTATCAAATAATTTTGAGATATTGGAATAAAGATAGAATTATGTGCCAAAATTGGTTGAAACATTCCAGAAACTGTAAAAATGAAAATGCAGAACAAACAATAAAAAGAAACCCATAAATGTTTTAAAACCAAAATTAGAAAGGCAACCTAAAAAATAACCTTCAGAATTTTAATTTAGGCTGAGAACTGTTTCAATATTATTTCTAATCTGAAAAAAAGTTAATTTTTGATTTTGTTCTCATTCTTTGACCTGTCCCTTAATTTCACTCAATATTAACATTTTTTTAAATGTTTTTATTGAACCATATTTATTTAAAAACTTAAAACCAATTTTTCATTCTCAAAGAACTTTCTAATATTCTTTTTGAATTACTCGTTTAACTCATTTTTGGGTCTGTCGTAAATAGAATTTGTCATCAAAAACAAAGAAAGATTCTATTAAAAAATATACACTAATTGATAAATATCAATTCATACTTAAACTAAAGCTATAAGTCATGACATTTTATATTTACAGGTTCGTGATCAAGCCCAGAAATTACTCATAAAATTGATGATGCCGGCATCATCACCACAAGTATGTTGTTTTTGTTTTTCTTTCTTTCTTATTTTGCTAAAGATTATCGAATTTTTGATTTTAGAAAGTTTTTTATAATTTTCATTGTTGGATTTAACTTTATTATTTTGTATCATAATTTATGAAAATCTTTAGTTACTTGAAATATGATCTTACTACATTGTGGGGTTCCTTTGACATCTAAGAGTTATATCTTTTCGATATTTGTTAGTTTCCTTTTCACTGTGATATCCATTTTTATCTCCTGAAATTTGGTGGGTACAGAATTAACAAAAACCCAATGACCCTGTATATTTGCAAAATGAATTGGAATTCTCTCTGAAGTATTTAATGTTCACTTGGAACTAATTCAGGCAATTTTGGTATTAATTTGGCCAAATCTTTTATCAACTTCTCTTAAGAATTTAAGTCTACTTCATGATGACTCTTTCATGTTGATGTTATATCACCCCTTAAAAACGATTGTATCTTACTTGGGATGGAGAATTTCATTTCTTGTGGAAATCAGAAAGAATTATCTTCAATCGATCTTCCTATTATTTGATTCGATACAAAACTTGATCAACAATTAATTTTAATTCTGTTAATCTTTGATATTTCAGTATGTATTTGAGCGCATGAATAGTGCCTTCACCCATAAACTGTGGCATGTAAGAGAAGGAATCCTAGTATGTCTGCAGAATACTATCAACACGTAAGTATATCCTTTTTATCACACATGCTTGCTTGGATATGTTTTTATGATTATTTTCAATCTTCAATTTAAAAAAATCAATTTACAATCATTCATTTTTCTTCAGACAGAATACTTGAATTCTACAATTATGTTATAAAAAAGATTTTCTTTTGTTTAAAAAGGAATATTTTTACCGATTCTCCATAGCCTATCTTTGTAATTCTGAAATGTTTTGCTGTATAAGCTTAATTTTAAAAACTAACAGAAAAGAATTCAACTTCATAGAGAATGCAAAGAATTTAGTGTTGAATTGAAAAATCAATCAAATCTTTATGATACTCAAAGATGTTTAAAGTTTTGACTGCTAGAAAGCCTCACCTAAAACGAAAATGAAAAAAAGACACTTTGACTTCATTGCTGTTGTTTTATTACATAGAATCATCAAATAATGCTAGCATGATTAATTATTGCATTCTTCAAAATATTGATTAATTAAACACTTTTGTGTACAGTTATTGAATGTGTTAAATAAAGATAATCCTATCAATCCAATGCTTACCAGCAGAATTACTTCCCTTTCGGAGTAAAATAGTTTAGTAGGCAAGGTTTGCTAACTGTGTCACACACAAAAAGTTACTAAACCCGCCTTCTGAAAATTTTTTGAAAAAATCCAATCCAAGTCAGACCAGAGAAGATTTCCTTAAATGTTGGTGTAATTTGGCATAGAATTGTGAATCCAACAATTTTGGATATTTAGTTTGTTCCAAAAGTAGGTCTTAAAGTTCAGTTGATTTCATCACAATTTCTAGACAATGTTCTTGTTCAAATATTTGATTTTTTTTTGTTATCAAAATTAAAATCATGTTAGAAAATTAAATGATGAGGATTTTGGTTTTTAATTTCTAAGATATACAGTGGTGGAAATAAGTCTAAGACACCCCATAAAAATGTTAATAACTTTTTAAATATGGCAAGTTTAGTCATCAAAATTTGGGTGTAGCTTTTATGTTGCATGATTAATAAACTGTTGAAA
>JAYKTE010212936.1:0-12288 GCA_036873565.1 Xipholeptos notoides | reverse complement strand
TGAAGTTTGGCCACCAGGTCTACCTTCTTCAGCCAAGCCACTACATCTCCTTCACCACAAAATGGTTTTATTATATTATTCCAGCCAGTGGCCATCACTGAAAACGCCAAAATAGCTTATAATAAAAAATAAATAGGGGGTCTTTCTTGCACAAACTAGAAACGTCTAGTGCGAACTAAAACAAAATATGAACTCTCACAACATCCTGCGCATGCTTCTTTTGTATTAATTGTTCCTCTCTCTCTCTCTCTCTCTCTTCTTGCCTCCTCTTTCATTACTTCTAACGACAAATGTTAATAACTTAAGCATTTAGTATTACATTCTTTAAAAAATGGTAAGCAATTAGATTTCAAAATGTAAGATGATTTGTTAAATTTATTGTATAATAAAACTTTTCAATACATGATATAGATTTTTAATTGAGTTATATTTATTAACAGTAAAATGAATTTTCTTACTGTAAATTGTTTAAAAATTCATTTCTAAATTGGCAGGTGTGGATGTGTAAAACAAAAACTAACAAAAATATTTTAATTCTAAAATTTAGAATAGACCTTGAAGAAAAAAAAACTTTTTGTTTCATTACTTTATTTCTAAAAACTTTATTAGAATTTCTAAAAATGTTATTTTATCTTTGTCTCTGGAACACATTTTGTTTTGTTTTTATAGGAAATTTCATTTAATTCTTTAAGTACATATTTTTATTCATACACACAAAAACACAAACTGATTTCTTGTTATTATGAAGATTTCAACTATTTAACAATATAGGTTTCTATAAGCAAATGGAAATATTTATATTAAATAAAATATACTAAATCAAATAATCATTAAAAATAATGGAATAATTAAAAAAAATTTTTAATTGTTTTTTAATCAAAATATGAGTGTTATTCCAAAAATAATGCCACCTATCTTTTTAAAAAGTTGAAGAGCTAAGAAGACGGGAATGGTACCATTAAAACATGTGACCTTTAGTGTTTCAAAATGTATTTTTCTATATAATCACTATGACTCTCAATGCACTTTTGCCTACAATGAATGAGGCAGTCCATTTTCACGTCTAGAGCACACTTTGTCACTCAAATCTCTGTTGCCACTCTGAAATCTATGAAACCATCTTTTAATTGTGCTGACATCAACTGCATTGGCTTTGTAAACGTTCAACAAGAGTCTGTGAATATTGATCAGTTCAATGTTTTCTGCATGGAGAAATTCAATGATTCATCTCTGCCACTGACACACATCCATGACAGGGGTGGCTTTCTTAGAGTCTCACGCCATCAATATCTGCAACGGAGAGAAGAAAATTTCAAATTAATCAATGCATAAGTTCAGTTATCATAACAATGCAATTTGCAATACCCTCTGATCCATTCGAGTGAAATAAAAAGAAAATACTTTTGGAATGACTGTCGTATTTTAACATTTTTATTTTTCATCATCTAAGATGAATTTAACAAATGAATTTGTAGCAAAAATTGAAATTCATTTTTTTTTTTAAATATTTCCAGACAAAACTTTTATTTTCATTTTTGCATTTAAGCTGTACTATCATTTTGTTATTTTATTATTTTGGTGCAGACAATGAACTAGTTTGTTTTTTTTTCCTTCTTCTACAAAGTACATATAACAACAGATCAATTTTTAAGTTATACTCAATATGAATTATTTCTGTTTTTGGTATCTTTACCACTATTAACTTTAGTTAGTTGTTTTGTTGCATGTATAAATATATTTCTCTTTTTTTTTAACAAGTACTAAATTAAGAATTGGTTTTGTTTGTTGTTTTCATAGAATATTTATTGCAAGTGCTGTTTCCAATATATGTGAGATTGTTCTAAGATAAAGATCAAAATCTTGTGATTTAATGAAATGAAGTGGCTATAATTGCTGTGTTTTGTGTGGCTATTGTTCTTGTCATCTGCCATAGAAACTGCATAAGAAATGTTCCTGGTCCTTTTTTTAACTTTCAATTGTTTCACTTTAACCATTTCATTATGTCATTAGAATTCCTGACTTTTATTTTTTTTTAAGTCCTTTTATATGGGGCTACTGCCATATTGTGTTCAATTTGATGACTATTTTTTCTTATAATACAGTGCTAAGTTTTAATTGTTTTAATGTTGATATTTTAAAATTTAAAAGAAAAAATTAATCAGTGGATCATTTATTTAATTGCCTTGATTAAAACTATAGTTTGTATGAATTTTTGATAATTAATATTAAAAGTATTTTGATTTTCATCTTTATTTTTATATATACAATATTTCAACTGATTTACTCTCCATCTTCAGATGTCATCTAGTCCATAGAGGTAAATTGTTCTCATTTTATAAGCTATTGCCTGGTTTTAGCTAAGGGAATGAGGACATTTCAATATTAAATAAAAGGTTTGGTTTCTATTGATGTTTCCAAGATGGATTGGTGACTTCTGAAGAAAGATGGAGAAGATATCAGCTGAAACGATTTGAATAAAAAACTCTGAATAATCTAAATAATACTAATTATCATGGCTTATCTGTAAATATCAGATAAAGAAATTTTGTGTATATAACAGATGGGGGTTTGGAGCTTTCTTCCTCTTTTCCTTTTTTCACATTTAGTTGATTCAGAAGTGGGAAAAACTTTAAAACCTTTTAAAATTCTAAACTAATTTATTCTTAGTTTCTCATTTCACTAACTAACCCTAACTATAACTAACAAGCTTGTCTTCTGAGAGACCAATTATATGCTGTCTTAATTCATTGCCAGCAGAATGCAGAAAAAACATCAAAAGAGAAGACCATAGAAAATCACTGAAATTCCTCTAGCCCTGACATTCCCAATCTGGGTGGGGGGCACAATATTCAATATATATATAAGAAAGCTGAGAACAAGAATCCAAATAGTACTTATCATCAAACATCACCTCAGAAATTCAGATGAATAAAAAGCATTGTGCATATAATAAACATTAGAACAAAAATATAAATGATAATAATTAAAACTAGTTCAGTAATTCAAATTTTTCTGCTTAGATGATGCTAGGAGTTGTAACGAAAGTATTTTTTACTTTTGAATTGTCTTATAAATTGTCCAGGTATATTTTTCAGATAATTTTCTTATATTCTCAATTCTTGTTCTTAATAAAATATGAATAGACTAGAATTTTTTTCTATGTTCAAAATTATTGTTGTATTTATTTATGATCAATAATGTGTTATTTTAACTTTGATCCCATTTCTTATGGCCAATTCTCATTTGAAGAAATAGCAATGGGTGTTTTCTCTATTTTTGAATTTTTAGTTTATTTATTCTTAACTTCCAAAGAAGTTACTTTTCCAATGCCATTTACAATATCCTTTGCCTCTTTTGGATTCCATTAAAAAGATCCGAATGGAAGACTGTTAAATTAATGATTCCTAGATTACAATCTGTTATTAATCAAATTAGGAAAGTGATTTCAAAGGATTAACTCAGGCAAATATCAACAGTGAATTAGTGTATGTGTTTGCTATTGTTATTAATTCTAATAATAATGATTGTAAAAATGATATAACAAATGAATATCATTTATGCTCAACAGATATTACAGAAAATATTAATGAATGACAGACAATTATTTTTATTTATTTATAGAGAATTAAGTATTTGTACAAGTTAAAAAAACATTTCTTACTGAGAAAAAATAATATTTCAACTGATTTTTATTTGAAAAAAGGAATAAGTTTACGTTTTATGCTGATTGTTTTTATTACTGAAAAGAATAAACGCTAGTTTTTATTCTTAATTTCATCACTCTGTATTGGCGTATATGACTCTCTTTACTCTATCCCTACCTGTATTGCTCTTCCTACTGCTACTATACTGCGCATCTCTCATTCAATATAAGGTCTTAAAAATAAAGAAATTAAACATTTTTTAAACAAAAACTTTTAAATAACTTTCTTCAAATGCAAAATTTAAATATTCTGTTAAAAAGTAAAGTGTTCAAAATGAAATAAGGAATAGATTTTATACAAGTTTCATTAAGGAATACTCAGTACATAACAAGAAAAATCAAGATAAAAATTTAAAGCATCAGAAAAACAGGAATATTAAGACTTACGGAATTGTTGTCCTCGCAAGTGAAAGCACTAAAACATTTTGTGAACAGAGCACTTCTATGAATGGAAAAATTAATGACACAAAAAATATACCTGTTTGATTAAGTGATTTTTTATGAACTCAACTCTTGTTTTTGATACAAATGAAAGAAATGTCCATATAATGATTGTTATGAAATGATTACTCATCTGTTCTTTTAATTTGTTTGAATCAAATCAAATTAAAACTGTACACACAGTGTTGCATCGCCAGTTTTAATTATTCACAATTTTATTTTCTATTAAGTGGATTTCTTGCATTAGATCAATTTTCAAAAATCAAACTGGAGGAAAGATTATGGACCATTACTGATTCTGTGGAGGATGGGAAGAAATAAACTTCTTTAGATTCTTCTTTAGCCTGGACTTATTTTCCTAAACTCAGTTAAACTAGTCTCTTGTTTTTGTTTGTCCAAAGTTACCACTTATAATACAATGAATGCAATGCAAGAACGTTAGACCAATCTGGATATATTTATTGTTTGTTTTTGTTTTACTACATAAAAAGAAAATCCAAAATCAAATGCAACTCCTGAAATAAGTTCAGTCTACCTGCCTTATGTTAATATCATTACCAAACATTAATGTGATATCTTTTTACATTATGATAATATATATTCTGTTAATTCTTTAGTAAATGTTAGTGTGATACTATTCTGTTATCATTTTATGAAGCTGTTCTCCTTCCTTGTTTCTTTTAAGAAATACTTTCTAATTTAATGACAGTTTTATGATTGCTCTTAAATCAAATTATTTCCCAAATCATTTTAGATTAACATCTGGCCATGATGTCTAAATCTTATTAGTTTGAACCTTGTTTTACTAAATGTCTAATATTCTTTGCAACTATTTTTGTACATTACGAAATCCAGTGACATTTCAGATCCAATTCCCTTGCAGATTCTGTTCCAGTTCAACTATGAACTTTATCCCTACTAATGATCCTACTAATTAAATGAGGACCCTTTTCTCTTTCTGATAGAGAATCCTGTTCTAACCAATTTTCCTTATATATTCAAAAACCAAATATTTTTTTCAACTTCATTAGATAATTATATTTTCTTGTACACTCTATTTTTCACAATAAATTTCTAAATGAACTTCAAATCGATTTTCAAATGAATGGACACAACTGATATGTTTGTGTGCTTTGAATGGCTTCCATTTCAAATTTCCTCACTTCTCTTAGCCTCTCAGACCCTTCGTTTTACACCTTCATTATAGGTAAAGTCCCTCAATAAATTTCTTTGTTGATTATTCTCTTTATATTCTATGAAATCTTTCTTGTTGTCCTGCTATCTTCTGTCTATTTTTCAATTGTTTGTTAATGGCCTCTTCCAATCTTATCCAACACACAATATTGGTCTCTAAATTGACTTTTCAAAACTTTATTTATTTTTAAAGATTATGCTTTTTTTAAGAGGTTATTATTGAATGAATGAGTAATAAATTAGTGTTGCTGATGATTCTTTTTATTTTTCTTTAAGTCAAAATGTTTTCATTCAAATTTTCCAGAAATTTAATTTTTAATTTTTCATAAACCTATGAATTTTCATATTTTCTAATGAGAAAATTGCAATCATATAAGTATTTTTCATTTGATTATTTGGAATTTATTTGAATAATTCTCAAAGTTTCATTTAAAATATTGCATTGGGGATAAATCTATGAAAATATTGCTGTTTTTCTTTTATTTACCATAGACTCAAAAATATTTTGCCTTCAAACTATTTTTATGGAGTAATTCTAATTAGTTTGATGATTATTGTATTTTAAGTCAATCACCAAATATTATTAAAATATGGAATTTTGTGGTGTTCTTGGTAAAAAAAAACAACTAATGAAGTAAAAAAAACCCATCAATATCTAATAAAGATTCAATAGAATGATTAGTAAACTAGCCAATGTTGCCTGAAAGTAATCCAGTTTTTTTCACTTTTACATCATGTAATAATTTACTAACAAGTAATGATCTCTCAAATACATTTTAAATATCTACATTTACTTTGTTGCATGATTTACTATAATAAATGATTTAAAAACAAACTAATTACAATTGGGTTGTCCAAAAATTTTGTGTTGATTTTTAAGATACATTAAAAGACAAAAAACAATGCCAGAATATATTCAACTAACTAACTAGATAAGTACACATTACTCTTTATCGGGTCACAATGACAAAGAGTTTATTGGACACCTGAAATATGCAATAAAATACAATAATAATCCTCAACTAAATACAAAGTATTTTGTTATATAACCTTTCTTTCAACTTGAAAAGGCTTGATATGCTGTAAAACAACCATTCAACTTGAAATTCCGTATTCCCTAAATTTCAAGGATTTCTTGCTAAAAAAGACTTATACTCTCTAAAGATTTAAGATGTTCTCCATTGAGATTGTTTTGTAAAGACCTGATTATACGGAGATCAAAAGAAGCAATATCTGGTGAATATGAAGGGTAGGGTAATAAGAAAGAGTTACATCTAATATATATGTGGAGTTTGATGGGAATATATCTTAGCCAAACTGTTATAATTTTTCTATTGTATCTAAAAAAAAAAAAATAAAAAAAAAAGCTTTAGAATTTCTGATAGAAAACATCTTTCCTATCAGACAATACCTGTAATTTTTTAAAATTTCTGCCTACAGTCATAATTTGAAAAAATTTAGTTTCAAATTATAAATATTATTTTATAGAATGAATTGTCTTACTTGGCAGAAGCTGATAGAGCAGAATTTATTTTCAATCTCATTAGAAATGGAATATGACTTTCTTGAATTGAAGGCCTGCTTTGAGGATGGCTAAAACTGGCTTATAACACTTTCCATGGGGTCTTTTTCTTTTCAATTCTTGTCATCCATCCATGCTTTAGAAAAGTTGCATTTTAATTGAATTTATAGAGAAAATTACAGATAGATAGAAATGCAACTTAAAAAGTCCCTTTCATTCTGATCTTGTAGCACTAAAACATTGTGACAATTTGAGCATCCAAGGCTCAATAAGTGCTCAGGATATTTTAAGTATTTCTACCATAGTCATTTGTATTGTGGAATGTTGAATCAAAATCCTGATTTAGTTATCTTCTAGAGAGGGCCAACCAAAATGCTGTTCATCAATAATGTATAAGGCAATTGTAACCAGTCCTAAACCTATGTACAATTCTCTCAATTAAAGCATCTTCACTTTAAAATACACATCTTTTTTGTTACTTGTGTAGCATTTTTATCTTTACAATAATCAAAAAACATAAAGTGCCGAGAGTGTACATTGTCATCATCCATTTAAAGAAATTGCAAATTAAAAGACATTAAGTGATTTTAAAATTTTCTTTCTCAAGTCCTAGTTTGAAATTGTGTTCAGACTGTAAATGTAAACACGTGGAATTATTTTGAAATGTGTCTTTGATTCATTAGAAAGAATGCATCAATAAAATTTTTTTTTTTTCTTTTTCTATAAACTGTTTTCTTATGAAATATCATCAAAACCAAATTAGCTATTGAAATTCTTTCCTGAATAGAAAATGTATCATATTGTTCTCCCCTAAGAACATATGAATCAAATCAGAATTTCTTAACAAAAAGGTGTTTTATAACAAAAGTGATTTGGCATTAGATAACTCTACAAATACAGTCAATAATGGTAATAGAATCAATTCTAACAAATCATTCATTTGATGCATTCCAATAATCAACCAGAATCATTCTCTATTAATCTACATAATCGTAACACTAAAGTATTGTTCTGATACAATTTTTATGATTTACAATATGAGTTTATCAAATAGAATTTTTCATTTTTATTTAACATTTTATATCCTAGAATATTTCAGATTGTGTTGAGTTGGCCCTTTATTCTTTAAGAATTGTCTGAAGCTATTTCATTTACATATTACTAAATATAGATCTAAACTATAACTTAAATATAATTTTACATGAATTTGAACAGATATTTATTTTAAATAGAAAGAAAATAAAATGTTTGAAAAAAGCAATAACATAATAATATACTCATCTAAAAAGGTGTATACAGTAGGAAAGGAGTATGTTGTTCGACAAATCCCCCGCATTCCATCAATTCATGGAATAAAAGTTTTTAATAGTTTTAATTTAAGTTTTTGAGACATTGACCAGTTAGGTTTGTTTTGGGTGTGTGAAGTCCATGAGCTTGGTTTGACGTTATTAGAAATATAGATGTTATAAACTATGAACCAGCACTAAAATATAGGAACATAGAAGAGCTGACCTAAAAAGATTTGATAGCTTGAATGGTGTGAATAGTAATGTTTCGGTTGTTAGGTGATGATGAGTGATTCTTTTTTTTTCTGATTAAAGGAGACCAATATGTCTGAAAGCACCATAAGATGAGGTTGAGGTCACTGTATATAGAGGCAGCAGTGGTGAGATGATCTATGGTGAGATGATCTGGAGGAGGCAACTTGAGATTTATAGGTGTGTGCTTTGATCTTTTTATGAATCAACAGAGGTTAAGATATTTTTGTTTGGGGATTTGCTTTTCTTGCTTCTTAGAGTTCCTAGATATAAATATTTTCTCAGCTTTCTATTACTTTTACTAACAGCACATCACTGCAATAGAAATCCAAGTCCCGTAATTCAGTATTGAATTCTGATATTTGTAAATCTCTGCTGCTATAAAATATCTTTTTTATCTTCATAAAAATTAGCAATAACAGCTAATTTTTAGATAATAAAACTTTTTTTTTATTGTTTTTTTGGCATTTCATCATGATTTTCCACTTCCTTGATTTCTTTCTATCCATTTGAAAACATTTTTTTGTTAATTTGGAATTTGAAATCTATCCAGTTTTGAACTACAATTATGCTTCTTTACCAAAAACAAAATCTTTGTTTCAGTGCTTTCTTTAAACATTTTAAAAACTAAATCAAAAGTTTTATTGTAGGTGTCTTTTTATATTATATCTATGTATCTATCGATCTGTCTATCCATATATCTCTCTCCCCACACACACACACACACACATATATATATATATATATCATTATTATACACACATATATATATATATATACCATTATTATATTATGAATACATACACACATACACATATGTATATATATATTCATTATTATTATTATTAATAATAATACATATTATATTATACATAGCCAATAGTCTTTGATGAGTCTCAAACCAAAAAGCTCTATTATCCATGTTGTAAATACAGCAAACAATTTTACTATCTCCCTACCCCCTCTCTTAGTTTATCTTTCAATTTTTGAAGATGTATATAATTTAAATTAGCCCATAAAAATCAATATGAAGTAAATAAATATCTTTTGATATTGTCACTGATTATAACAACATCCGATATCTCAAGATTGATATGGTTCTCATCTTTTTAGGCCATTGTTATTATTAGCAATGAGCATTGTCTTACCAAATAATATTGGCCTTTAATAATTCAAATTTTTTTCTCAAAACCTCCTTCAATGTTACTTATCAAATGTGATTAGACATGTAGAGTAATGATAATCTGAAAAAGGATTAATAACTCAAATCCAATAAATGTGTAGGTCATATGAAGGACATTTACTCTGTCATTTTGCTAACAAGCCTTTCCTCTGGTGTCTCTTCTTTGTTCAAGGTAAGCTTAGCTTTTAGCAAATTACAAAAATTTCCATCAAGATCATCTTCTTATATTTCTTTTTGTTCTTCTTTTTCTTCATCTTCACTTTTTAAAAAATTCTTTTTTTTTTTTTTTTTTTGTAATGTGGGGGAATTTCCATAAAATGCTTGAGCACCAAATTCACTTTGCTGCATGTTGCTTATTTTATTTTCTCATATTTATTGCTATAAATAATGGAGGTGTCTTGCTAAACGAAGGTTCTCATTAAAATTTGACCGTCAGTTTCTTTATCAATATTTCCTTTCAGCATTTATATTTCTGTTCAAAATATTTAGATTGGTATTACTCTAACAGTCCTTGTTACATGCACAAATTAACTTGAATGGAATATCTTTACTACTACTATACTAGCCAATAAACCTGCCAATCAGCATAGTGTGCATTTGAATGCTTTCAGAGAAAAAGCTTTCTTTTCACTCACTTATATTTTCATGTCATCTAATTTAACTTTATTGATTTTAACCTTTTATCATTATTAACTTTAATTAATTCTTTTTTATTGATTATCTCTGCAATTAAGCTGTCATGTAAATTGATTGAATGGAGAGTATCTATATACATATAGTATATACAATACATATACAATAGTAAGGTACATTTTAAAATCCGATCTTCTAGATTTAAGTCCTTTTCATTATTTATCCATAGTTTCTCAAAATCCAGTCTAGATTTAGGGTTTTTAAGAATAAATCGAAACCAACAAAAAATCTATTGTAACATTCATGATTAAAATTGTTTTTATTTTATTCATTTCTGATTATTCTATTTTTCTCCCTCACTCAGGAATTCATAAAATCTGAATATGATTTTTTAAAATGAACTAAGCGAAATGGTTTTTAAAATTGTAGAAATAGTTCTATTTATATGAATTAGGATCTGCTTTTTAGTATTTTTGTATAGAGCTCCTGTATTGTTTTTCTCTTTGACAAATTACATCTTTCAAGAAAAACTAAAATTGGATTATCCTCTTCTTTGGATTATATAATCAGGCATGTGTATGTGCGTGTGTGTGTGTATAGCTTTAAAGTTGGAGTATTGGTAAAAGCTTGGACTGTGGAATTGTATAATACGAGTTCAAATCCCAGTTAAAACCATTTAAAAAACCATTCACTTTTAGCTGCCTTGGGCAGATGAGGCTCATTAACTTGAGGGCAGACCCATCTAGGTATAAGGATAACAGTAATTTCAAAAACCAATTTAGATGAAACCTGTCAACTCAATGAGAGTAACTCATCTAGGTGAAGGGCAACACTGTTTAAAAAAAAAAAAAGCTGGAAACATCTGCCGGGCAGGTAACAAAGCGGGACTTGGTGAATCAAGAACCCGGCTGCCGTGGTGGAAGCAATGTGGGCCAAGTGAGTGTGCATGGCCATCGTGTAGTCACAACTACCCAATATAACATTAACAGCAAACGGCACTCTGTCACTTTTCCCTCCTCTCTTTGTATCAACAAAAACAAGGGACAAGACAAAACTCTAAAAAAAAAATCTAAGCAATTAATTTGCAGTATTTCTTAGGATTTGTTTAAATTTATGAATGTTAAATTTACTTTCTGATATTTCAACTACTGTGAAAGTTCAAGTTCTGCTAGATATTTTCATACCCCCATTGTCAGAAGTATAGCTAATAACAAGTTCATATGGACGATTTTATGTAGCCTTAAAGAGCAAGGTCTATGAACAGTGTAAGATTAAAAATTTGCCCTCAGAATAATTCTACTCATGGACAGAGAAGAGGAAATACCTTCACTAGAAATATTGTATATAAAGAAGTTTTGTAAATTGTTTCATTTTTTTAATGTAAACATACTAGTGAAATCTTATCACATTTTATTCAAACATCTATAGGTTAGGAACAAGATAATTAATATTGAAAATATCATTTCGTGTAATTTACATGGGTTCTGCTAGTTATTATTATTATTATTATTATTAATATTGCAGAACTTAAAAATTAGTTCATTTCATTTAAGAGAATAATGGGTTTTTGAATTTAGTTATTTTAATTTTCTCTATCTGCTATGGAAGTTATGAGGAGTTTATGATTTTTAACTGTTTTCCAATTTATATAAGATGTAAATAAACATTCTTTTAGTTTCAAAATTTGTGTTGAGAATTTAGTTTCATTACTTTGAGTTATGAAAAAATGAATAATTATGATTCTAATGAGTACCTGTGTATTTTATATACATATATGCTCCTAAAGACTAATTCAGTTGAACATTCTTAAATTGTAATTATGTGTCTGCCCTCATATTATAGCATTATGCATAGCCCCTCTTTCCTTTACCAGAATTAGTTGAGCACTCCCTAACAACAAATTATAGCCGTAAAGATTTCAATTTAACGATCCAGTGATTAGAGGCTTGGACTGATACCTTTTCAGTCCTAGCTAGCAGAAAACTTATTTGCTCAGCTATACTGACAAGCTATAAATGGCAACACAGGCCTGTATAATGAGTGCCAAAAAATGTATATATATATATGTATATAT